>JAKZJZ010000666.1:0-41453 GCA_022702705.1 Papilionanthe hookeriana x Papilionanthe teres
TGAATTTTCCAAAGTTAGAGGCCATCCCTATGAGAAGTTATTGATTTTTCAAATTCATGTTACTGTTTTGAGTATTTTAAATCTAATAATTAGCATGTTGTGAAATAAATTCTAGGAAAATTTGGTGATGTTTCTTATGACCAGAGGACCGTAGAAAAAATAGGTTTTGAATTAATTCACTTGGAATGACCCTAATTGGCTTAAACACCCAAAAGAGGTCTTTAATTAATTAGAGCTAACCATACATCAAATTGACTTGAAATCAATTCTCCACTGACCTTTAGGATTAGAGGAACCCACCATAAAAATTTGAAGTTAATTGGACTTGGTTAGCCTACTTAAATGAGTTGATTAAGCCATTTGGCCAATTTAAACTTTAAAAATTCATAACTTTCAAAATACTTTTCAAAAATTCACCAAATTGGTTTTAGAGTCTCTCTGATATTAGGGGAATTTAAGAAAATTAAAATTTCAATTTTCTAAAAAAGTTGATTTTTTGTATTATTTTAATATTTTAATAATTAATAAAATAATAAAAATCACAAAAATAATAAAATTCACCAAAATGTCACATTTTGAATTTTAATCGCTTAGGAACAAATCCCATATTTTTCTTAAGTCTCTATGATGAGATATTAAATTTTAAAGCCCTAAGGTAATTTTAAAATTAAAAAAAATGTATTTTCTAGCATTTCCATTAAAATAATTCTAATAAATCAAAGAAAAATCAAAAAATTATAAAAATTGATTCTCTGATTTCCTTGATATCAGAGAGATTTTTGAAAAATATAAAATTCATTTTTCAAACTTTATTTTATTTTTAAATTAATTAATACCCCAAAACTCAAAATAATTATAATAAAAATAATATAATTCAAAAAATCACCAAAATTGTTCCAAGTGGTCCTCTGGTCATTAGGAATGTCCCATAATTTTCTTAAGGATATAAAATTTTTCTTGGTCATATTATTAAATTTTCCTTGGAAATCCTTATTTTCCACCAAAAATAATTACATAAATAAATTAAATACAGAAAAATCACATTTTCTCCTCTAATGTCCTTATTGACATATGAGTGAAGTCACATAAAAATTCCAAATTCATTTGACCTCAATTTAGTGAGTTATGAAATTATTAAGCTTGAAGTGCAAAATGGTAATTAAAATTTTAACCCTTAATTAAAACTTTAGGCTTAATAAAATGAAAGAGTAAAATATTTGATTCTAATCTGACTTGGATGATTGAAATTTAAATAATTAAAGGGTAGAAACCTATTAAACAATTTAAAAATAATTGAAATGAACTTTAATTAAATAATTGATTAAATTTGGAAGGATAATAAAAAATTGTAATTATTAAAATAGGGATGTTATTAGGAAGAAATTTGTTCTTTAATTTAAGAATCCCTAAATTAATCATCTCAATAATATTTAATTACTAATTAAAATGATAATTCAAATTTAAGATTTAAAAATGCTAAAAGACTTAATCATTAAATTGAATTAAATTAAATTATTTAAATCAAACCCTTTTAAAATAAAATATTAAATTAAAATTAAAAATTAAATCAAATTAAAATTTAAATTAAATTAAATTAAATTAAATTAAAACATATTAAATTAAATTAAATTAAAATATATTAAATCAAATTAAATTAAATCAAATTAAATTAAATCAAATTAAATTAAATTAAATTAAATTAAATTAAATTAAATTAAAACATATTAAATTAAATTAAATTAAATCAAATTAAATTAAATCAAATTAAATTAAATTAAATCAAATTAAATTAAATTAAATTAAAATCAAAATTAAATTAAAATTAAATTAAAATTAAATTAAATTGAATTAAAATTAAATTGAATTAATTTAAATTAAAATCATTTAACAACAAACCTAAATGAAATCATTAAAAAATAAATCTAAAACAACTTGAACACTATTCCAAACTTAAATCCATCAACTAAAATTAAATCATAAACCATTTGAACATCCATTTGCCCTCGAAAGCTTGTGTTGTCATAACTCCTAGACGGAGCATTAAGTGAAGTGTTACTTCACTTATAGGATATTCAAATGTCCTAGTTCACTGAGCAAGACAACAAACTTGAACTCCCGGACGATTAATTCATTTGTATAATTAAATTCATTTAGACTTAGAATAATCCTAAAAATATTGAAAAGATGTTTAAGATTCGTCTTAAGCACTTCCTCGATATGATAGGATATTTATAAGAACGATTGAACTTAATTGTTCTTTGATGAAGAAAATCGTCCTCAAACCAAAATACAAGAACCTAGACGTCATAGGAAATAACTAGCTATAGGATTAGGAACTTGGTAGAAAACCATAACCCTTCCCTTAGCTTTACCTAAGAACTTACTTTAAATGCTTAAATATTCTAATCGTGTTTTAAGTGCGGCTTGGGATGACGGGAAGACCCTCCGAGTACGCTTTTATTTTATTGCAATTTACTTTATTGCAATTTATTTAAACGCATCGCACTTACTTTTCTTGCATGATAAACAATCGTTGCATGAAAACCCACACCTTTAGGATAGTCCCTAAGACCGAAACCAAAATTAAATTAAAAGTCATTACAAGATAAAATTCACCGCCACAACATTTCAAAATATAAGACAACTCAAAATTTAATCACAAACGGAACAACAAAACTACAACTACAACTAAATTAAAACGTCTTGTTGGATGATCGGGAATACCTCGGATGATGTAACCTACGTGTTGCTAACGGAATTTCCCACGGTCTAAATGAAAGTGTGGAACTCATTCGAGTTGAGTTTAGCAAATTCATCCGGACTAAGTGAATCCGATAAAAATAACGATGCCGGAAGGATGGAACCGTGGGATCTTAACCGGTGTTGTTATAATCAACTTTAAGATTTGTTTAATCAAAATATTAAAAACACCCGGATTTTAAGATTTTCTCTAAACCGAACACTTTTTTCATCTCCCGATTTATGACTTCTAAAACTAAACCACTACGATAACAAGGAGCTCGGAGCATGGTGGGCGAGCACGGCCATCGTCGTCGCAAAGCCGAAATCTACATCAAGAAAACTTTCCTTAGAACTAAATAACCAAGCCATAGGACTTCGAGGTAGTTTGCACTAGTGCAACATAAATCCTCGACCTTACATTAGGCATTTGCATTGCAAATTAAGCCCTAACCGGTCTTAGAACTCCGAGGTAGTCGTCCTATACGACATAAACCCTCACATCTTCGAGGCTATTTGTATGATTTTATCATACAAATATAAGTCCTAACTAATTAAAATTGGCAAGATCAAAACATTAAATAAACATTAGGACTTTCCTAAATTCAAGCCAAACAATAGGATAGTCGGGAAATTACCGAAGTTCGATTCGAATCTGTGATTTCTCCTACCTTTCTTCCCTTGGATTCCCAAAATAAAAATGTTCCAAATTTGATCTATTCCCTATTGAAATTCCAAAATTCAATCCCTTGAAAACTTAAACTTTGAAATTATTGAAAGCAGAACTACTGATTATTATCGAGAGTTTTCTTAGGTGATTTCTGTCACTTAAGATGTAATTAACTATAGGGGCTTGCCCTTATAGGGAATTTTAAGAACCCGAGTAATATAAACCTCGTTTAATGCTTTCATATTAAACGTGGGAATTTGTCGGCTTATAAAATTGGTTCGCGGACCAAACGGATGTCACAAACTTCTCTAGTTTATTTAATCGAGCCTCATTATCAAGCAGTGTCTATTCTTCGGGATAGATACACGGTTTGTAGTGCGACGCTCGTTTATATAAACTATTCGGGATGTGAGATCAGTTTGATTTCATATCTTAAAATTTTCAAATTTAAAATTATTTTCAAAATCAAATACTACTTTTCAAATTATTTATTTAAATTAAATTAAAATTCGCCGATAATTTCTGTAGGCGACCCCCTTTCCAAATAAAACACCATAACCCAAAAATAAGCCGCACAATTTCTGGCGACTCCGCTGGGGACATATTCCTCTCTCCATTTTTAATCAGATAGTTCTGCTTTCAAAAATTGGTAGTGTATCCATGTCCCTAATGGATCAAACTACCCTTCTTTCCGTTGGAATACTATGTTCATTTCTACCTTGAACGAGTATAGCCAACATTCTCTCGGATTTAGGAGCCATCTGTTTAGACACCCCTAAACAAAGAGGTTCCGAGATCCTTTGCCTCATTTCGAGGCGGGGTGGACCCCAATAGGTGTTAGTTTAGGAGTGATCCTTCGAGTCGAGAAGTCTTTCATAAGACTTTCTTTTCCTTTCCAACTCTGAATCAGATTCATTACCTTCTCTACACCTTTGAACATTCCGTTCTAAATAAACAAAACCTTTAATGAATGACTCTTTTAACAAATAACTCCTTCTTATAAATACATGAACAAGAATGTGTTCGGACTCTTTTCGATTCCTTTCTTTTCGTCCTGATGAGAAGAAGCATAACTTGGGACTGACAATCATAATCTACCCTGCAGAAATGGAAGCCCCAAAGCTGATTTTCTCCTTCACCAACGGACTAGACTTCGCTGTTTACAAGGATGAGCTGCCCGACAATGGGATCATCCGGTTTGGACAAGGCTTCGAGAACACAAATGTCAAGTTCGCTGACGTTACTCTCTTCGCACTAATGGACAAAGTGCCAGAAACTGAGAAACCCATGATTGAGTTCAACCTTAAGTCAACTCAAGAATTTCCTCCCCTGCAAAGGGTTCCAGCTGAGAAGAATACCGCTGTTCAAAGGAGGACTGTTATCTCTACCCCCACTGGTCTAGTCGTCTCTGCACCTACCCCGGCTCCCGCCAAACTGAAGGGGAAGGAAGTTCAAATTTGTGACGAGCATGTTACCATGGAGGGTACAGATTTCCGTGCAAGACCTTCTGTTTTTGAAATTGGGTCCAGCTCGAGGGTTCCACCCCTAACACGGACTCGAGGAGAAACAGAGGTAGGAAGATTGCCGTGAAGGCCGAGAGCTGCCGAAGTCGCTTTCTTAGAAGAAATCCCCGAGTACACACCACTACTCGAATACATACTATTGCCTGAATATACACCCCTTTTGGAAGGAAGTAGATTCCATCCCCTTTCCGCCGCAGCTGACGAGGAAAATGTCCGCAGGATTGCCTCTACATTACCTCGACCCGCATATTACAGCGACAACAGAAAGAAAAGGGCAAGGATTACACCATTTGCCCGACTACAGACTGTGATTGAGAAGTTAGCAAAGAAAGAAAAATGCCCCGTATCGGAAATTTTAAGAAGGATAGGGCGGGTGCCGGCTAAATCCCGTCTTGGGCCGCGAGTAGAATCTGCTATCGCTGCAGAAGGGCCAAATAAGAAGATGAAGGCTAGTCCGCCTGTTGTTGTTTTAGGTTTACGGATCGGGGAGGATACCACCTTCCAACATTCGGTCGACGGACCATCCGGTCCTGAGGCCTTCTACCGCTAGAAGGATGGTATGGCGTCCCACTGCCGGCCGATTAAGACGTAAACAACGACCGGAAAAGGAAAGTCTCGTCGGGAGACTTGAGTCCGAAGAAAGTGCTACCGCAGTAAAGGGGACTCATGAGAAAGAAACCCGACAATTATCACATGACAACTGCAAGGATGTACAGAAAAGGCCATTTGGAAGATGCTTATGGAAAAGCTAAGAATTGATATTCGGCGACTAGCAAGGGAAAGAGAAGAGAAATTCGGAGATGAAGTTGACTCGTCAGAGTTCATGGATGATGAATATGCAGAAATTAATATGGTTGAAACACGAGCTTCGTCGGCTTCACAAGGTGCTCCTGCAGTCGCAGAAAGAGAAGAACCGGAAGTAATGAGGAGGCAGCTTCGAGAGAAAGATGATACGATCGCCCAAATGGCAAAAATGATGGAAGAAATGGCCGTAGCCCTAGCCACCCTCCAGAGTCAAGTTCAACCCCAAAGAGAAACACCCCCGGAAGTTATTCACATTGTAGACGGAGGAAAGGAGATTACATCCGTCAACGGGGATGATCAATTAAAGAAGGATGCAACACAAAGTATGATTTCGGAAAAGGATATCAAGAGCTTGGTGGAACATCAGGTGCGAGAAGCCTTGGCACAATCAAAGAGCGGGACATCCATTCGGACGGGTAGACCTTACTCTGAAGAATTCGACGCTGTCCAATATCCGAAAGGCTTTGTACCACCTCTGTTCAAGACCTTTGATGGAACCGGAAACCCTCGGCAGCATGTTGCACATTTTCGTGCCAGTTGTTGCAATGCCGGCGGAAGTGATGCTTTACTCTTCCGACAATTTGTCGACGACTCTGTCAGGAATCGCCTTTGATTGGTATGCGGCATTACCGAACGGATCGGTGAAGACATTTTCAGAATTAGAGAATCTCTTCATCAAGCGATTTGCCGGAGCTCAGCACCAAATCACTATAGGTGATTTAGTGGTAGAGAAACAGAAGCCGAATGAAACTTTGGTAGACTACATACTTCGATGGAGGAACCTAAGTATGAAGTGTGAGCCACAGTTACAAGAACAGCATGCAGTCGGCATTTTACTTAAAAGCATCCATGGCCCGATAGCACTTCTCCTCAAGGGATTTACTATTAAGACTTTCGAGAAGTTGTTAAGCAAGGCCGGAAGCTTGCAAGAGGAGGCAAAGCAACTAAGTTTCACCGATAAAACAGACAAACAGAAGCCGTGAAAACTTTTGAAAAGAAGTCCGGGATCGTCGCGGCGATCGATAAAGGCAAGCAACCGATACAAATATCGTCGAGACGGCCGCGAGCAACCTCGACGGAATTACACGCAACCCCGACCCGGCTATCGGTCATCTCAACGAGTATGAACAACCGCCTCGTCCACAACGTACATTTAGGGAGTTCTCGAGCGGGAGTATCCGTTCAAGAATGAGGCGATGTCGAAAATGTTCCGCGACTGATGAAGACTCCGGATTTCCAACTACCGAGCCTAAAAGACCGAAGAAGTCGACAAGAAAGGTGATCCCAACTTTTGCCCTTACCACCGGATGCTTGGACACAAGATAGAAGATTGTATTACCTTCAAAAGTTGGCTCGAACGACAATCTTCGGAAAGGGAATATAACGATCCCGAAGGAGTACATGAAGGAACCCCGAAAGGAGGTTCCGTCGATGTTATCTCGATGGATCTCATTGTTCCAATAGATCCCTATGCGACGGACGATGGATGGACTACCGCTTGGACAAAGTCTTCGAAGAAGGTTTTGGATCACATCCAAACCGCTTCGGTGCGAGCCTCGATTCGGAGTTCGAAAGCCGTCGAGTCGGCGCTATCACTTGCGATAGAAGAACAACCTCGACAAGAGACAATTGAAGAAAAGAATAAAATTGACGAAGAAGAGAAGACCAAGGCACCTAAGGCTAGACTAGGGGCTGCTTATCCTAGGATAGTTGTTTCGGTTCGGGGGAGAAATCCCTCGAACCTCGACTCGTATGATTATTTGCTCACTCCGGTGGGATCTTATAATGATGAGGGTTATGGCGTTGGCTACGTTTTGATCGTTTCTAACGATTACGTAACTAGCGACAATCAACCTAATCCGGACGTCGATTCGATACAAATAACAATTCTCAAATCATACACAATCTCGACGATCACAACGACAAAGAAGACATCCACCAAAGAGGCTACGAGAGTTCGACAAGCAACGAGTCTATTTGCGAGTTTCGAGGAGCTCCGGTCACAATAGAGTTAGAGCCTTCGGACTCCGAAGCTAATCTCGAAGAACTTGTCATTCCGATTCGGAAAGAGACATCGGTGAACTCGATGCTAAATTCGAAGAAATCACAGAAGTCAACTTAAGAAGTGGAAGAGTTCTACCTCCGAGAATGGGTCCAAAGGACAAAGGAAAGCAGGTGGTTGTTCAGGAAGAACCAACCCCGGCGGAAGAAATACCCATTCGAGAAGAAAACGAGGCACATGAAAACAAAGTGGACTACAACGTGCTAGCCCATCTTAGGAAACTACCAGCCAAACTGAGCATCTACGACGCTCTCATCTTATCGAAAGGAGATGAGAGAAGCTCGATCGAGGCCTTACTTGATCCGGAAATTTGCTTAGCTCGAAATGAGCTGGAGATTCTTTAGATGAGGTTTGCTCGTTAAAGGAACGACGAGGTGTTACCTTCACGGACAATGACATACTACTTGGGACAGCGAGACCACAACCGACCCTTGTACATTTCGGTTACAATTGGGAAGTTTACGCTCTCCGGAGTATTGGTGGATCCGGGAGCATCAATCAATATAATGAATCTTCGAACGCTAGCATACTTGGAAATTGATGCTCGCGAGCTCGAAGCGGACAAAATGTTATTAAGAGGATTCAGCCGGAAAGGAGAAAGAGCCCTCGGATCAATAACACCGCTAATGAAGACCGGTGACTTAGCAAGGACAACCGCGAAATTTCACATAATTGATTCGAAATGTCGTTCAACGCTCTCTTGGGCCGACCGTGGATACATGAAAACCGGATGGTACCATCATCTCTACATCGATGCATCAAATACTACGATGGAGGGGAACGAGTGCATCGAAGGTGACTTACAACCATTCTCCATACATGAAATTGGAATCCATGAAGATGCGGCCTATTACGCACCCCGAAGAAAACAATCTTTTCCGAGAGATACCATAACAAATGAAGCAAAGGAAATTTGGGACGACGAAGAACCCGAAGTTCTAGTCCAACGATCACTCACCACTCCCTTACGGCGAGATGGTGAAGGTTTCTCCACAACTCGCATCCGAGGTCGAGGCCGGGGACGAGGTCGTGGCAGAGACGTTACGACAGTTGGACAGAGGAAACCGGCCATCAATGTTGAATGGGAAGATAGTTCTGAAGAAGAAAAAGAAATCAAGCAAGAAGCAGCGACAATAAGTCGGAAGAAGCCGCAGTTCAGGATCCCTCTCGAAGATGAAAAGAACGAGGAATATAAATTGATGTACGAGAAGATTAACCACTATGTACATACTATGACCCTGACCCCGATCCATTCTAATAAGATCGAGGGTATGGTGGTCAAAGAGGTACGTAGCGGTGGTGCAAAGCCAATCAAATTCTACCGTGGTACTCCTTCCTCCAAAGCCGAAAATAATGTACAATTTGAAGATGCTACTTCATCGAATTAATGGAATTGCCTTTTGAGTGGTACTCTCCCTGTGTTCAAAATTTAATTCAGCGTGGTTTCTTACCTCGACAATGGACAAAAGGTCAATCACAACGTTTTGAAAATTTATGGAATAACTCCGGTCGTCCACCCAATTCAAAACATGGTCTCGGATTCGGCACAGTAGGATCGGTTGACGATGCTGAATTTTGCATGGTTGTCACTTGCGAGTCTAATGAAAGCCGCATGGAAACTACGGAAGAACTCGAAGATTTACAAATTGGAGACACTCCACCAGAATTCGAAGAAGAGATCAAATCTATGATAGATGAGTTAACGGAAGTTAACTTAGGTACTAGCGAAAAACCTAGACCTACCTTTGTTAGCTCCTTACTCGATAAAGAAGACTCGAAGAAATAATCAAGTTATTAATGGAATTTAAAGAGCTGTTTTGTTTGGAGCTACGATGAGATGCCGAGTTTAGCTCTAGAGGTCGCGGTCCATAAGTTAGGGGTGGATCTCGCTACGTTCCGGTCGGACGAGGTCCCAGAAGAATGCGTCTAGAAATTGAACAACAAGTCATAGCTGAAGTTAAAAAGCTAATAACGCTAAATTTTTCTGTGAAGAACAATACCCGACTTGGTTAGCCAATGTGGTACCAGTCAGGAAGAAGAATGGTCAGATCAGAATTTGTGTGGATTTCAGAGATTTAAACAACGCATGTCCAAAAGACGAATTTCCTCTACCGATCCCGGAATTAATGATCGACATCGCTTCAACACATGAAATATTCTCATTCATGGATGGATCTTCGGGATACAACCGGATAAAGATGGCTCCGAGAAGATGAAAAACTTACGGCATTCGAACGCCGATCGGAGTTTATTGCTACACGAGTGATGCCATTCGGATCGAAGAACGCGGGAGCAACCTACCGGAGAGCGATGACAAGAATTTTTGATGATCTCATCCACAATCGAAGTCGAATGCTACGTGGACGATGTGGTCATCAAAAGCAAAGTAAAGGAAAACCACTGTATGATTTGAGAATTGTTTTCGAACGATTAAGACAATTTAACCTTAAGATGAATCCCTTAAAATGCGCCTTCGGTGTCACCTCCGGGAAATTCTTAGGATTCGTTGTCCAGCATCGTGGAATTGAAATCGACCCGGAAAAGATTAAAGCTATCTTAGAAATGCCACCTTCCAAAACCTTAAAACAACTACGATCTTTTTAAGGGAAGTTGCCATATCTTCGACGCTTTATCTTGAACTTGTCAGGTAGGTGTCAGCCTTTCTCGGCACTAGTTAAAAAGGACGCCAAATTTATTTGGGAAGAGAAATGCCAGAGGGCCTTCGAGGACATTAAGCAATATTTAATGACACCTCCTGTCTTAGCGGCCCCTGATCTCGGGTAGACCAGCGATACTTTATACCGCGGCTTTAGACGACTCACTCGGAGCCCTATTAGCCTGAATGTCGATGATGAGGGTAAAGAAAATGCTCTTTACTACCTAAGCCGTCGTTTACTTCCGACGGAAATAAGGTATCCCGCAATTGAAAAGCACTCGTTTAGCCCTAATCTTCGCCGCTCAAAAGCTCGGGCACTACATGCTTTCTCATAAGGTCAACTCGATCTCGAAATTTAATCCATTGCAATACTTGATGACCCGTCCAACGATTTCCGGCAGATTTGCCAGATGGTCAATGATATTATTGCAATTCGATATAACTTTCGTGTCTCTTCGTGCCGTAAAGGGACAAGTCTTAGCAGACTTCCTCGCAGCACACCCTTTGCCGGCAGAATCTCCCCTCGATGACGATTTGCCAGATGAACAAATAATGAACCTAGAAGACCACGATGATCGACGTTGGGAATTGTATTTCGACGGAGCATCTTCGGCACACAAAGACGAAGAATCGCAAGTGATAGTGCCGGTAAGGCGGGAATCGGACTAATCTTTATAACACCGGAGCGGGGGATGTTAAGATACTCCTACCACTTGACATAACCGTGTACGAACAACGAGGCGGAATACGAAGCCCTCATAACGGGATCGGAATTAACTATTCAAATGGGTATAACGGACATCAACATCTACGGGGATTCGCGAGTTAATCATTCAACGGATCGTCGGACAATACGAATTTTAAAACCAAGACTCGAGCAATACTTCCGAGTATGCCATACAATTGTTGGAACGGATTTCGAATGTGACGATCTACAAAATTCCCGAAAGAAAACGCTTTAGCGGATGCGCTAGCCCGTCTCGCAAAAGAATTTTCTCGTTTGCAAGATGAATCGGTGGAAGTGTCGGTTCACGGACGTCGAGTCCTATCACGGCTCGACATAGACACAATACACAAATCGGAAAAGGAAAAAGGATCGATTGCGGCGAGTGACGGAACACACGGAAGATTGGCGACGGCCATTAATAGATTACTCGCAAACAGGAAAACTACCGGACGATAGGTCTTTAGCCCATCGGATCAAGAAAAGAACTCGTCCTACGCATTAATAAACGATACGTTATACGGAAGGTCTTTCGATCAAATGTGGCCGAGGTGCCTAAGCGGGTCCGAGGCTCGTGAAATCGTTAAAGAGGTGCATTCGGGACTCCGTGGCGCTCACCGGTCGGGTCCGAAGATGAAAATGAAAATTAAAAGACTAGGGTACTACTCGGCCCTCGATGATGACCGATCGCATGAAAATCGCCGAGAGCTATCACCGATGCCGAGTGCACGGAGTGGTTCTACACCAACCTCCAAATGTGCTACATCCGACAATTGCGTCGTGGCCGTTTGAATGTTGGGGCACGGATATAGTGGGTCCAATAGAACCACCATCTTCAAAAGGACATTGCTTCATTCTTGCGGCTACAGATTACTTTTCCAAGTGGGCGGAGGCAGTTCCACTCAGAGAAGTGAAAGCACATCACGTGCTACAGTTTTTCAAGAACCAAGTTGTCTACCGTTTCGGAGTGCCGCGCAGGATTATCTCAGATAATGGGTCAGCATTCAGAAGCACACAAATCAACAATTTTGTCAGAAGACACGGAATCGACTGGCGCTATTCAACAATTTACTACCCGAGAGCAAACGGCCTGGCTGAGGCTTTTAATAAAACTCTCGTTCAAATTTTAAAGAAGACTTTGGACGATAATAAAAGAAATTGGCACGAGAAATTGTTAGAAGCCTTATGGGCCTACCGGACAACCTTCAGAACTCCTACTCAATCTACACCTTACGCTCTGGTGTATGGGTCCGAGGCGAGTGTTACCTTTAGAAGTCCGGCTTCCTTCACTCAGGATTGCAGTTGCAAACAAAATCACGACAGAAGAGAATGCCAAATTACGATTAGAGGAATTAGAAAGCCTAGAAGGGAAAAGACTTGCAGCGCAACAGAATTTAGAACTATACCAAGCTAAGATGGTTCAAGCCCATGACAGACTAGTCCGCCCAAGAACCTTCAAAGTTGGTGACTTAGTTCTCGTTCTCAAGAGACCTATCCTTGCACACCGCAAGATAGGAGGAAAATTTGAACCCACTTGGGAGGGACCGTTTGTAGTTGAGGCAGTCTACTCAAGAGGCTCCTACCAGCTAGTGAATTTCCAAGGAGAACGACATATGCTTCCGATCGATGGACGATACTTGAAGAAGTATTACTGCTACTGATGTTTCGAAGGAATGAATTTTTCATTCCTAGAAGCACGGGTGAGGTAATTACTTGTGACTGGGTCCGAACCCAAAAATAATAAAAAATGTACTAAAATAAATAAAATCATAATAATAAAGTTTTCCTTGTTTCCTCTTCCATGTCAAAATCTCTTTCCTGATCTTATCCCACTTCATTCCTGTTAAATTGAAATATACAAAAGTAATAACAAAAATTGTCTTTAACAAACATTTTCTTAATGTTCTTGTTCTTAGTACAGCCCCTGATCCTTTTCCTTGTCTTTTCGCAGGGAAATGTCTAACGGGCGGTTGGTCCTGAACTTTAGAAATGGCGTAAGCCTTGCACTCGACGAAAAGAGGGTGAAAGATGGAGCGATAATAGAGATTGACTTAGACTTCGCACCAGCAGGCCTGCAATACGAGGAAAGTGACTCGGGTCCCGATTGACCGAGAGGAACCGCCCGATCGGACGATAATGAAAGTGGGTGGCCCAAGCCACCAATCCAACAGCAAGAAAAGAAAAAGAACACTGAAGAGGATAAGAGAATCAAGTCTGTAGTCGCTACAGCGGAGGGCAGGCTTGTCAGCGCCGCGCCCACAGAAACTCAGGAAGTACGAAGAGCTACTCTCGCGACGAACTCGACGAAGAAATAAAAATCGCCGTATCCGCAAGATGTTAACTAAATTAGCGGCGGACCGGCGCGACGAGGTAGTTCTACCGCCGGTACATACACTTCGAGGACACCGGTTCACCGGGAACTCGAAGAAAGGAGACCGACTCCGAGGATAACGAAGAGACCGGGGAAATCTCAAGAAGAACAGAAGAAAGAAGGCTACTACGCCACCGGATAAAGTCACCGGTAATGCATGACCTTGTTGCGGAAGCAACCCGGAGGATGTCCCGACGGACATCATCCCCGAGGAGCCGAGGTATGCGGGAGAACGTGAAGGGATTGAGCCATATATCCCACGAGTACGTCACCGAGGCCTCGCCATTTGCAAATTATCCCGGAATACGAGCTAGAAAGAATACGGAAGGTCGAGAAGAAAACTTTTGAATACTTCGAGAGAATCGGAGGCGGGAGGATCGATATACTTGAAGGCCTCGAGCTACATACGGACGTGTTCTCGGAATGCGAACAACAACAAATCGTGGACTGCATCCGGGATTTGAAAAAGATGGGCCGAGCGAGGTCGCTTAAGAGAAAACACTTACTCGGAACCCGGAGATGGATGCCGGGGAAGGGGAGAATTACAATACAATGTGGATGTTGCTACAACTTCGCGAGAAGACGGAAGGGAAACCCACGGGGATACTCCGTCATGGCCGGGTGGATCCGATGCCATTAGTCATTAAAAGGATGGTAAAAAGAATGATAGCATGGAGGGTACGCTAGCGGATTGCATACCCAACGAGTTGAATCATTAATGTTCTACAAGAAGGGTGACTGCATACCCCCGCACATAGATCACCACGACTTTGTCGGACCTTTCGCACGGTTTCTTTTATGAACGAGTGTAATATCATGTTCGGATTCGACCTCCGGATAGCGAGGCCCGAGTGAGTTCCGAGGGCCAGTAAAGATACCATTACCGGTAGGTTCCGTCATGATACTGAAGGGCAACGGAGCAGATGTCGCTAAACATTGCATACCAGGAGTACCAGTAAAGCGGATCTCAGTTACTTTCAGAAGGATGGACGACAGGAAAGCACCTTACCACTTCCAGCCAGACCCGGATTTAGAAAGCCTCCGGCCTTACGAGCTGTGAGTTACATGGAAAATATCACACCTCCAACGTACATCCATACGGCATCCTTGCCAAGGATGGCTTGGAAGGTGATGTTATTGACCGTGTACCTCACTATTCAGACATGGATTTTTGACAAATGCCTTTTTGGATAGATCGACAAAGATCATACATAGTCCGTTTTGAGTCTATATGGATTGTATGAGATGTATTCCAGATCGATTTGTATGATGTATCTTCAGCATGATTGGAATGAAAGTGACCATGTCACATTTTTTGCCTTCACCTCTTTTGTGCAAGTTGACTGAGAAACGCCATTAAAGTTAAATGAACTTCGAACAAAGAACAGAAAAGAAATAAAAGGAATAAAAGAGAACTTTCCTTAAAAATCTAAAAAAAATAATAAACTCCAAATTCACGATAAAATAAAATTCGAATCGTTAAAAGACAAACAAAATGAACACAAATCTCAATCAAATTCAAATTCAACCGTTCAAATTTCACATCAAATCTCATTCAAATTCAAACTCAACCTTCCAAATCTGAAATCCAATCTGTTCTACTCTCTCCCTTGTCTGGATGGAAGCGGTTGATTCCATTAACACGGATCGAATCTGATGGCGAGGAATTGTATCCAATCCAAACCAGCAACTTTTGATCGACTCTTTTGAATGGGATATGTAGCATCTAAATATTTCCTCCTAATCTATTTCCTTCCATGAAAGTCTTTTACAACTTTCATGAAATTCTCGAAACACCGAAATTCCACACTTTTCAAATCGACACTACAAATCCTTGCAAAATCAAAATACATCAAATTTAAACCTTTGGGGTTGAGGATTTTACATCCGAGACTGCATTGCTTTAGGATTCTTTCTCTATCGCAATGAAATTTAAACCTTTGGGGTTGAGGATTTTACATCCGAGACTGCATTTCTTTAGGATTCTTTCCCTATCACAATGAAATACATCAAATTTAAACCTTTGGGGTTGAGGATTTTACATCCGAGACTGCATTGCTTTAGGATTCTTTCCCTATCGCAATGAAATTTAAACCTTTGGGGTTGAGGATTTTACATCCAAGACTGCATTGCTTTAGGATTCTTTCCCTATCGCAATGAAATACATCAAATTTAAACCTTTGGGGTTGAGGATTTTACATCCGAGACTGCATTGCTTCAGGACTCTTTCCCTATCGCAATGAAATACATCAAATTTAAACCTTTGGGGTTGAGGATTTTACATCCGAGACTGCATTGCTTTAGGATTCTTTCCCTATTGCAATGAAATACATCAAATTTAAACCTTTGGGGTTGAGGATTTTACATCCGAGACTGCATTGCTTTAGGATTCTTTCCCTATCGCAATGAAATTTAAACCTTTGGGGTTGAGGATTTTACATCCGAGACTGCATTGCTTTAGGATTCTTTCCCTATTGCAATGAAATACATCAAATTTAAACCTTTGGGGTTGAGGATTTTACATCAGAGATCTGCATTGCTTTAGGATTCTTTCCCTATCGCAATGAAATTTAAACCTTTGGGGTTGAGGATTTTACATCCGAGACTGTCGGCATATTTTTAGGTTGAGTGTTGTATTTTTTAAAAAGGGGTCACCTACAGAAGTTGTCGGCGAATTTTTAATTTAATTTAAATAAATAATTTGAAAAGTAGTATTTGATTTTGAAAATAATTTTAAATTTGAAAATTTTAAGATATGAAATCAAGCCGATCTCACATCCCGAATAATTTATATAAACGAGCGTCGCACCACAAGCCGTGTATCTATCCCTAAGGATAGACACACTGCTTGATGGTGGGGCTCGGTTAAATAAACTAGAAGATTTGTGACATCCGTTTGGTCCGCGAACCAATTTTATAAGCCGAATAAATTCCCTCGCTTAATATAAATGAATTAAGCGGGGTTTATATTACCGGGTTCTTTAAAATTCCCTATAAGGGCAAGCCCCTATAGTTAATTACATCTTAAGTGACGGGAATCACCTAAGAAAACTCTCGATAATAATCGATAATTCGCTCTCAAGAATTTCAAAGTTTAAGTTTTCAAAGAATTGAATTTTGGAAATCTCAATAGGGAATGTATCAAGTTTGGAGCATTTTATTTTGGGAATTCAAAGGAAGAAAAGTAGGAGAAATTACGGATTCGAAGTGAACTTCGATAATCTCCCGACTATCCTATTGTTTGGCTTGGATTTAGGAAAGTCCTAATGTTTATTTAATGTTTTAATCTTGCCAATTTTAGTTAATAGGGCTTATATTTATATGATAGAATCATACAAATTGCTCGGAAGATGTGAGGGTTTATGTCGTATCGAACGACTACCTCGGAATCCTAAAACCGATTAGGGCTTAATTTGCGATGCAAATGCCTAACGAAGAGTTGAGGATTTATGTTGCACTAAGCGAAACTACCTCGAAGTCCTATGTCTTTGTTGTTTAATTCTAGGAAAGTTTTGTTGAAGTAGGTTCGAGTTTCTGTCGACGACGATGGCCGTGCTTGCCCACCATGCTCCGAGCTCCTTGTTGTTGCGAAGTTTAGTTTTAGAAATCATAAATCGAGGAGATGAGAAAAGTGTCTTGGTTTAGAGAAGTCTTAATTTCCAAGTGTTTTTTGTGTTTTAATTAAAACAAATCTTAAAGTTGATTATAACAACACCGGTTAAGATCCCGCGGTTCCATCCTTCCGGCATCGTTATTTTTATCGGATTCACTTAGTCCGGATGAATTTGCTAAACTCAATCGAATGAGTTCCACACTTTCATTTAGACCGTGGAAATCCCGTTAGCAACACGTAGGTTACATCATCCGAGGTATTCCCGATCATCCAACAAGACGTTTTAATTTAGTTGTAGTTGTAGTTTTGTTGTTTCGTTTGTGATTAAATTTTGAGTTGTCTTATATTTTGAAATGTTGTGGAGGTGAATTTTATCTTGTAGTGTCTTTTAATTTAGTTATGGGTTTCAATTTTGGTTTACGTCCTAAAGGTGTAGGTTTTCATGCAACTTGTTGTTTATCATGCAAGAAAAGTAAGTGCGATGCAATTAAATAAATTGCCGTAAAGTAAATTGCTAATAAAATAAAGGCGTACCGGAGGGTCTTCCCGTCATCCCAAGCTGCACTTAAAACACGGTTAGAATATTTAAGCAAGTTCCTAGGTAAAGCTAAGGGAAAGGGTTATGGTTTTCTACCAAATTCTAATCCCGTAGCTAGTCATTTCCTATGACGTCTAGGTTCTTGTATTTTGGTTTGAAGACGATTTTCTTCATCAAAGCACAATTAAGTTCATTTGTTCTTATGAATATCCTATCATATTGAGGAAGTGCTTAAGAAGAATCTTAAACATCTTTTCAATATTTCTAGGATTGTTTTAAGTCCAAATGAATTTAATTGTGTAAATGAATCGATCGTCCGAGGTTTTGAAGTTTTGTTAACTTGCTCGATGAATTAGGACATTTGAATGTCCTATAAGTGAAGTAACATTTCATTTAATATTACGTTTAGGAGTTATGATAACTAAAGCTCTTGAGGGTAAATTGGTGTTCAAATGGTTTGTGATTCGAATTTAAGTTCAAATTAATGATTTAAGTTTGGAATAGTGTTCGAGTTATCTTAGATTCATTTTTGAGTTCTTTATGTCTTAGGTGATGTTATTTAATTCGACTTAATACAATTTAATTTAATTTAATTTAATTTAATTCAATTTAATTCAATTTAGTTTGATTTGATGTTACATTGAATTAATTTGATTTAATTTAATTTTTAATTTAATTTGATTTAATTTAATTTAATTTAATTTAATTTAATTTTTCAATTTAATTTAATTTAATTTAATTCTTAATTTAATTTAATTTTTTAATTTAATTTTTAATTTGATTTAATTTTAATTTAATTTTTTATTTGATTTAATTTAATTTAATTTAATTCTTAATTTAATTTAATTTTTTAATTTAATTTTTAATTTGATTTAATTTTAATTTAATTTTTTAATTTAATTTTAATTAAAGAGTTCAATTATTTAATTTTAGTTTAATGATTAAGTCTTTTAATATTTTAAATTTGAATTATCATTTTAATTAAGAATTAAACATTAATGAAATGATTAATTTAGGGATTTTTAAATTAAAGAATAAATCTCTCCCTAATAATATCCCTTATTTTAATAATTCCAATTTTATTATTCTTCCAAATTTAATCAATTATTTAATTAAAGTTTAATCATTTTAAATTGCTTAATGGGTTTCTACCCTTCAATTATTAAATTTCAATCATCCAAATCAGGTTAGGATCAAATATTTTACTTGTTAACTTTTTTATTAAACCTAAAGTTTTAATTAAGGGTTAAAATTTAATTACCATTTTACCCTTTAAGCTTAATAATTTTATAACTCACTAAATTGAACTCAAATGAACTTGAAATTTTTATGTGACTTCACTCATATGTCAATAAAGACATGAGAGGAGAAAATGTGATTTTTCTGTATTTAATTTATTTATATAATTATTTTTAGTAGAAAATAGAGATTTTTAAGGAAAATTTGATAACATGACCAAGGAAAAGTTTCTGTCCTTAAGAAAATTATGGGACATTCCTAATGACCAGAGGACCACTTGGACCAAATTTTGTGATTTTTTGAATTATATTTTATTTATTAGAATTATTTTAAGTTCTGGAGTATTAATTAAATTAAAAATAAAATAAATGTTCAATAATGAATTTTATGCTTTTCAAAAATCTCTCTGATATCAAGGAAACTAGAGAAGCAAATTTTGCAATTTTCTGATTTTTCTATGATTTATTACAATTATTTTAGTGAAAATGCTAGAAAATACATTTTTTAATTTTAAAATTATCCTAGAACTTTAAAAATTAATATCTCACCAAATAGGCCTAAGAAAAACATGGGGTTTGTTCCTAAGTGATTAAAATTCAAAATGTGACACTTTGGTGAATTTTATTATTTTTGTGATTTTTATTATTTTTTAATTATTAAAAATATTAAAATAATATTAAAAATCAACTTTTTAGAAAATTGAAGTTTTAATTTTCTTAAATTCCCTTGATATCAGAGAGGCTCTAAAACCAATTTGGTGAATTTTTGAAAGGTATTTTGAAAGTTATGAATTTTTAAAGTTTAAAATGACTAAATGGCTTAATCAACCCAATTAGTAGGGCTAACCAAGTCCAATTGACCTCAAATTTTTATGGTGGGTTCCTCTGATCCTAAAGGTCAGTGGAGAATTGATTTCAAGTCAATTTGATCTATGGTTAACTCTAATTAATTAGAGACCTATTTTGAGTGTTTAAGCCGATTAGGGTTGTCTAAAATGAACTAACTCAAAACCTATTTTTCCTAGGGTTCTCTGGTCATAAGGAGCATCACCAAATTTTCCTAGAATTTATTTCACAACATGCTATTTATTGGAATTAAAATACTCAAAACAGTGACATGGATTTGAAAAATCAATAACTCTTCATAGGGATGGCCTCTGACTTTGGAAAATTCAGGGAATGTTCCCAAATTCAGAGGCTTAAAAGCTCCTATGGTCTCATGCCATGGTGAATTATATACATGCATGGAGAATTAAAACAATGCAGGGAGTAAATAATTAATTAAAAATAAAATACTTGGACAAAATTAATTAATTTCTTTTCCACATTATTCTCCTCTCGTTCACTGAGCAAGAAGGTATTTTTATTTTATTTTTATGATTTTCCTACACAAAGTTATGAATTTTTAAAGTTTAGGGAATTAAATAAATAGAAAATACCCCTAATTTTCTATTTATCCGAGTCGGCGCCGCGTCATCCTCGGCATCTCCGAACGCACACGCGTCGCGCTCCCATTTGACGCCGCCGCTTGAGTCAGCAGCCCGGGCCCCGCGGTTCACGTACCGTCTCCTGGTCCGACGCCATCTGAGCCGTCCGTCCGCGCGTGTATTAAATGGACGGCATCCGTTCATCGTCCCCGAGCGTCCTCGCCCGAGAGCCGTCCACACTAAATCCCTAAGATCTCACTCGATACTCAACGGATTTTTATGTTCTTATGCTCTATGGATTCGTCTTGAAGAGACGAACACATCTATACGGTTATCATGCATTGAAATTAAGGCATTTGAAATGGAGAATCTCCGGAAGTCTGGGGATGAAGAATTAGTTCATACCTTTGCTCGGAGAAGTGTGGCTTCGATCCGAGAGTTGTTGCACCTTCGATTGGATCCCGACAAGCTCCGGATGAAGTCTCCTGGTCCGGTGAATTGTCCAGATGTGATTTCGACCAAGCCCGATCACAAAGCTTGGAGGCTGGAGCAACCGGGTGGCCCGGAGATGGGGCTTTTGTCGGTGGACACCTTCCCTCGGTCCGGTGAAGGTGTAGAACCAATCAATTTGGGGATTGGCTCACTGTGGAGAAGTGTCTCGGTTTTCGGTGGAATTTCAACTCCGAAATTGAGCTCGCGGAGAAGAAATGGCAGGGGGATCTCACTCGGGGATCAAGTGCTCTGTGTATGGGGAGGAGTCTCGAAACAATTTTGGCGAGTTTCCTTAAGGTTTTGTTTTCGGCTCTACTCATGGCCGAGAGGGGTGGAGTTTAAATAGGAGAGGGTGGAGGGCCTCCCGTGGGGAGTTAGGGCTTGGGATCAGCTTGCTGCAGTGAGGAGAAGAACGGCCATGGTGACCACTAGGCATGGGGCGGCTCAACGAGGAGAATTTCAATGTTGGCTCACATGTGAGCTCTCGGCCATGGTGTTTTCCGGCGGCTCGGGGTGGGCGGCCGACGAGCAAGGGTCACCCTCGGGGTCGGGTGGGTCGTGGTCGGGTGTTTGTGCAAGCAATTGGCAATGGCCAAGTGTAAAGGAGATGGCTTGGAATGGAATGGGGGGAGGCCATTTTGGCTAGGTTTGGGTCGACCCATCCTTTTGGGCTAGGTGCACCACCCGAGGTCGGCTTTGGGTCGAAAAGAGTCACTTGGGTCACTGCCATGGAGTGGTGAAGTCTCCATCCATGGTGAGGTGGCTAAGCATGGTTTAGTGTGTGACATGCTTAAGGTAAAAAAAGGTTTAAGAAGGATTAGGAAAGGACCCCCTCTTCTTGCCATAAATGGACTAATGACAAGTCAAAGCCCTCATGGCTTGCATATGGCTTGTGCATGGCTCCATGGCTCCATTTGGCTTGGGAAAAGGTTGGGTCAATTTCATAAAAATGGGTTTTAAGAATTTTGGATATTTTGGTGAAAATTTGCATGAAGCTTGATTTGGAATGGTTTAATTGATGATTTTGAAACTTAGGGGTGATTTTGATTAAATGGATGATGAAAGGAAGTGTCATGTGGGCTTTGGATGAATTTGGGCTTTTGAATTTGAAGGGAGTGGGCTTTTAGGAAAGTTTAAGGGAAATGGGCTTTTTGATTTTAGGATGGGCATTTGGGTAAAGATTTTGTGAAAGGCCTTGTCAAATAAATGTCATAATTGGTTTATGGATGTTCTATGAAGGGCTTGGAGTCAATTTGGTGTGATTTGGAGTTGAATTGGTTTGAATTTGGGTTTATTTGGTAAGTGGGCCTATATGGGTCCAAGTGGGCCAAGTTGGGCCAATGTTGGGCTAGGGTTGAAATTGATGTAAAATTAATGTTGAGAAATATTTATGGGAGTGTTTCAAAGAGGTTTTGACTTTGGTTGGGTTTTGATTTTGGGGTTTGGGCTCATTTGGGTTAGGTTTGGGTTTAGGTCAAAAATGGGCCTTTTAGCTTTGGGTTGAATTTGAGTGGGATTTGGGTCTAATTTTTGGGCAAATCATGTTAGTGTTTTGTTTATGGGGATGTTAAGGAAGGTTTAGAAAAGATTTGGGGTTAATTGGAGTTGAATTGGGTGAGTTTGGGTTAAGTTTGGGTCATGGGTCCAAATTGGGCTTTAAGGCCAAAAGTGAAATTGGATCCAAATGTCAATCAAATTAAGCTTGGATTTGGTCTAGATTGGTGTTGGGAATGTTGAATTGAAGTTTAGAATTGAATTGGACCAGAATTTGGGTCAATTGGGTAGGTTTGGTTTGACATTGGGTTCACCTAGGGTTAAAATGGGTCAAATTGGGGGTTTTGACAAAAGTAGGGTAAATTGACAAAATTGGCCCATGGTATAGTTGAAAAAAATGAAATTGGGAATATTTGGGATTTTCTGGAATTTTCTGGGAATTTTCTGAATTTTTGAATTTTTTTGGCTAGGAGGGGTATTTTGGGTATTTGGAGGGTATTGGGAGGTATTTTTGTAATTTTTGATATTTTTGGGTATGGATGATCAATTTGAGTGATGTGGAAATGTTTGGGAATGATTTTGGAGAATTTTGGGTGATTTGGAAATTTTTGAGAAATTTGAGCTATTCAGGGCTTTGGGTAGGTTAGCGGGTGTAGGGTCCCGGGGGTCAAAAATTGAAAATTTGGAAAATTGAAAATTTGGAAAATTGAAAATTTGGAAAATTGAAAATTTGGAAAATTGAAAATTTGGAAAATTGAAGATTGGGTGGATGTAAGTGGAATAAAATCATTTTTGTTGAACCATGAAGCCATATCAAGCCCACATGAGCCATGAAGGGACTCATTTGAGGCATTCACTATGTTGTTCCTAACCCTCTTAGCCAAGGGCTTAGGGGTTAAGGGCCATCCATATGAATCACTTGCATGAGTCAGGAGGTCAAGTCGGGTATGGGTGTGTTTTTAGGAAGTGTGTGAAAGTGTAGTGTGTAGGTGTAGTGTGTGTGCAAGTCAACCCTTCACCAGACCAGGCCACCCAGGGCAGTCCTAAGGCCAAAAAGTCCTATAGGAACTCATCCTTTAAACTTCCACATTTGATTTCAACCCTCTAGATGATTAGGGGTCTACAGTCAAGTTTGTGGAGTTTGCAGGGAGTTTAGAAGTGGTTTGAATTTCTAAAAGGTGGGTCCCAATTCTAATCCTCTAAGATAGTTAAAGGAAAAGCCTAAGGCTAGATCCTAAGTACTAAAGAGAAGAAGAGAAGACCTCATCAAAAATGAGGTCAACAAATGGACCCCCAATAGGTGTGGTGAGCTGACGGAGCACACCACACGTATTGGTGTTGACCGAAGCGATCAACAAAACCAACACAGATGTCCAAGTAACAAACTTAGGACGAAGTGGAAAAGTTTCCGCTGGGGAGTATCAAGTATATCTTTGAAGCCGGAGATTCTTGAACTCTCGCCTGGGAAAGGAAAAGGAGGTGAATCCCAAATCACATGATCCGGGAGAATTTCGATTTAGACTTTATTTTGTTTCATGTTCGAAGTCATGATGTGTGAGTTTAGATTTCAATTTGGAGTTTTAATTTAGATTGAAGTTTGTCAAGATTAATTTGAAGGAATTTGATTTGAAATGAAAATTGGAATTTTGAGGTTTTAGATGTAACATCCTCAACCCCAAAAGAAGATCGAATCGATTGGATTGGATCATTACAATGAGGAAAGATCCCGGAGTAATGCGGTATTGGATGTAAAATCCTTAACCTCAAGAGTTTGATTTTGATGTATTTCATTGCGATAGGGAAATGATCCTAAAGCAATGCGATCTCGGATGTAAAATCCTTAACCCGAGAATTTGATTTGATGTATTTCGGTGCGATAGGGAAAGAATCCTAAAGCGAGTGCGATCTTGGATGTAAAATCCTTGACCCAAAAGTTTGAATTTGATGTATTTCGGTGCGATAGGAAAGAATCCTAAAGCGAGTGCGAGTCTTGGATGTAAAATCCTCGACCCAAAAGTTTGAATTTGATGTATTTCGGTGCGATAGGGAAAGAATCCTAAGCGGTGCGGTCTTGGATGTAAAATCCTCGACCCGAAGTTTGAATTTGATGTATTTCGGTGCGATAGGGAAGAATCCTAAAGCGATGCGGTCTTGGATGTAAAATCCTCGACCCAAAAGTTTGAATTTGATGTATTTCGGTGCAATAGGGAAGAGTCCTAAAGCGATGCGGTCTTGGATGTAAAATCCTCGACCCAAAAGTTTGAATTTGATGTATTTCGGTGCGATAGGGAAAGAATCCTAAAGCGAGTGCGGTCTTGGATGTAAAATCCTCGACCCAAAAGTTTGAATTTGATGTATTTCGGTGCGATAGGGAAAGAATCCTAAAGCGAGTGCGGTCTTGGATGTAAAATCCTCGACCCAGAAGTTTGAATTTGATGTATTTCGGTGCGATAGGAAAGAATCCTAAAGCGATGCGGTCTTGGATGTGAAATCCTCGACCCAAAAGTTTGAATTTGATGTATTTCGGTGCGATAGGGAAAGAATCCTAAAGCGGTGCGGTCTTGGATGTAAAATCCTCGACCCAAAAGTTTGAATTTGATGTATTTCGGTGCGATAGGAAAGAATCCTAAAGCGAGTGCGGTATCGGATGTAAAATCCTCGACCTCGAAAAGTTGATTTTGATGTATTTCGGTACGATAGGAAAGAATCCTAAAGCAGTGCGGTATCGGATGTAAAATCCTCAACCTCAAAAAGTTAATTTTGATTGAGGTTTGATGTGAGATCTGGAAAGATCAAATTTGAGATTTGAAATTTGACTGAGATTTGGTTTAAGATCTGGAAGATCGAATTTGAGATTTGATAGAGATTTGATTTAAGATCTGGAAGATCGAATTTGAAATTTGGAAGGATGAGTTTGAACTCGGTTGAAATTTGATTTAAGATTTGATTTGAAATTTGGAAGATCACATTTGAAATTTGATTGAGAATTTGATTTAACATTTATGTTGATTTTGTTTATCTTTTAATGATTCAAATTTTATTTTATTGTTTATTTAATGTTCATGTGCATTTGGTGTTTGTCATTTCTTTAGATTTTTTTTTTTAGAAAGTTTTCTTTTATCTTTTTTTTTGTTTTATTTCTTTTCTGTTCTTTGTTCGAAGTTCATTTAACTTTAATGGCGTTTCCCAATCAATTTGCACAAAAGAGGTGAAGGCGAAAAATGTGACATGGTCACTTTCATTTCCAATCATGTCGAAGATACATCATACATCTTGATACGGAATATATTTCATACAATCCATGTAAACTCAAAACGGACTATGTATGATCTTTGTCGATCCATCCAAAGAAGCATCCGTCAAAAATTCATGTACGAATAGTGGGATACATGGTCGATAACATCACCTTCCAAGCCATCCTTGGCAAGGATGCCGTATAGATGTACATTGGAGGTGTGATATTTTCCATGTAACTCGCGGCTCGTAAGTGCGGAGGTTCTCTAGCTCGGGTCCAGTTGGAAATGGTAAGGTGTCTTCCGTCATCCATTCTCCTGAAAGTAAGCGAGATCCGCTTCACTTGGTACTCTCGGTATGCAATGCTTAGCGATATCCGCTCCGTTGCCCTTCGGTATCATGACGGAACCTACCGGTAAAGGTATCTTCACCGGCCCTCGGAACTCACCCGGGCCTGCTTATCCGGAGGTCGGATTCGAACATGATGTTACACTCGCTCGGGAAAGAGGCGTGCGAAAGGTCCGACAAAGTCATGGTGATCTATGTGTGGGGGTATGCGATCACCCCGCTTGTAGATGTTGATAATGCAGTATTGGGTATGCAATCTGCTGGCGTACCCTCCATGTTATCAATCTCTTTACCATTCTCTTGATGACTAGTGGCATCGGATCTACTTGGCCATGACGGAGTATTCCGGAGGGTTTCCCTTCTGTCCTCCATGAAAGTTGTAACGGCATCCACATTGTATTGTGATTCTTCCCTTCCACGGCATCCATCTCCGGGGTTACGAGTATGTGTTTTCCCTTAGGCGGCCTGCTCGGCCCATTCTTTTCAAATCCGGATACAATCCACGATTCTGTCGTTGTTCATATTACGAGAATACGTCGGTATGTAGCTCGAGGCCCTCTAGTATATTGATTCTTCTACCTTTAATTCTCTCGAAGTATTCAAAAGTTTTCTTTTCAACATTCGCATTTTCTCCGGCTCGTATTCGGAATGATCTGCGGATGGCGAGGCCTGATGACATATTGTGGGATATACGGTTCAATCCCTTCACGTTCTCCTGCATACCTCGGCTCCTCAGGGATGATGCCTGTCGGGACATCCCCCGGGGTTGCTTCTGCAACGAGGTCATGCATCATTGGTGATTCTATCCGGTGGCGTGGTAGCCTTCTTTCTTCTGATCTTTTGAAGATTTCCACAGTTCTTTTCGTCATCCTAGGAGGCGGCCTCCTTTCTTCGAGTTCCCGGTGAACCGGTGTCCTTGAAGTGTATGTGCGGCATTAGCAATCGTCTCGTCGCGCGTCCGCGGCTAGTTTTGTTAACATCTTACGGATACGGCGATTCTTATTTCTTCGTTGCGTTGTCGCGAGAGTAGCTCTCCGAACTTCTTGAATCTCCGTGGGCGCGGCGGCGACGAGCTCGCCCTCTCGTCGTAGCGACTACGGACTTCATTTTCTTATCTTCTTCAATGTTTGTCTTTCTTTTCTTGTTCTTTGGATTGGTGGCTTGGGCCACCCACTTTCATCATCTGTATGTCCGGCGAGTTCTTCTCGGTCAACCGGGACCCGAGTCACTTTCCTCGTATCGTAGGCCTGCCGGTGCGAAATCCGAGTCAATCTCGATTATCGCTCCATCTTTCACCCTCTTTTCATCGAGTGCGAGGCTTACGCCATTCTTAAAGTTCAAGACCAACCGCCCGCTCGACATTTCCCTGCGAAAAGACAAGGAAAAGGATCGGGGGCGTATCTTAAGAACAAGAACATTAAGAAAATGTTTATTAAAGACATTTTTTTTTATTCTTATATTTTTAAACTTAATAGGAATGAAGTGGGATAAGATCAGGTAAGAGATTTTGATTTGGAAAAGAAAACAAGGAAAATTTTATTATCAAGATTTTATTTATTTTAGCACATTTTATTACTTTTGGGTTCGGACCCGGTCATAAGTAATCACTTCACATCGTGCTTCTAGGGATGGAAAGTTCATTCCTTCGAAACATCGGGTAGCGTAGTACTTTTCAAGTATCGTCCATTGATCGGAAGCATATGTCGTTCTCCCGGCGATTCACTAGCCGGTAAGAACCTCCCGAGTATACTTGCTTCGACCACAAACGGTCCTTCCCAAGTGGGTTCGAATTTTCCTCCTATCTTGCGGTGTGCAAGAATAGGTCTTTTGAGAACGAGAACTAAATCACCAACTTGGAAGGTTCTTGGGCGGACCAGTTTGTCATGAGCTTGAACCATCTTAGCTTGGTACAGTTCTAAATTCTGTTGCGCTGCAAGTCTTTTCCCTTCCAGGCTCTCTAATTCTTCGAGTCGTAATTTGGCGTTCTCTTCTGTTGTGATTTTATTTGCAATCGCAATTACGAGTGAAGGAAGTCGAACCTCTAAAGGTAACATCGCCTCGGACCCATACACCGGAGCGTAAGGTGTAGCTTGCGTAGGAGTTACGAAGGTTGTCCAGGTAGGCCCATAAGGCTTCTAACAACTTCTCGTGCCAATTTCTCTTATTGTCGTCCAAAGTTTTCTTTAAAATTTGAACGAGAGTTTTATTAAAAGCCTCAGTAAGGCCGTTTGCTCTTGGGTAGTAAATTGTTGAATATCGCCAGTCGATTCCGTGTCTCCTGACAAAATTGTTGATTTGTGTGCTTCGAATGCCGACCCATTATACGAGATGATCTGCGCGGCACTCCGAAACGGTAGACAACTTGGTTCTTGAAAAATTGTAGCACGTGGTGTGCTTTCACTTCTACGAGTGGAACCGCTACGCCCACTGGAAAAGTAATACGTAGCCGCAAGAATGAAGCGATGTCCTTTTGAAGATGGTGGTTCATTGGACCCACTATATCCGTGCCCCAACATTCGAATGGCCGCGACGCAATTGTCGGATGTAGCACATTTGGAGGTTGGTGCAGAACTACTCCGTGCACTTGGCATTGGTGACAGCTCTTGGCGATTTTCATGCATTCGGTCATCATCGAGGGCCAGTAGTACCCTAGTCTTTTAATTTTCATTTTCATTTTCGGGCCCAACTGGTGAGCGCCACAGAGTCCTGAATGCACCTCCTTAACAATTTCACGGGCCTCGGACCCGCTTAGGCACCTTAGCCACATTTGATCGAAAGACCTTCGTATAACGTGTTGTTTATTAATGCGTAGGACGAGTTCTTTTCTCGATCCGATGGGCTAGCGACCTATCGTCCGGTAGCTTTCTGTTTGCGAGGTAGTCCATCGATGGTCGTCGCCAATCTTCCGTGTTTTACATCATCATTGTTGCAGTCGATTCTTTTTCTTTTTCGATTGTGTATTGTGTCTATGTCGAATCGTGATAGGACTCGACGTCACGTGAGCCGACACTTCTACCGATTCATCTTGCAAACAGACAAATTCTTTTGCGAGACGAGCTAGCGCATCCGCTAAAGCGTTTTCTTTCTGGGGATTTTGTAGATTGTCACATTCGGAATTTGTTCCAACAATTTGTATGGCATACTTGGAAGTATTGTTCGAGTCTTGGCTTTAAAATTCTATCTTGTCCAGCGATCCGTTGAATGATTAACTGTGAATCCCGTAGATGTTGATGTCCGTTATCCCCATTTGAATGGTTAATTCCGGTCCCGTTATGAGGGCTTCGTATTCCGCTTCGTTGTTTGTACACGGTTCAGTCAAGTGGTAGGAGTATCTTAACATCCCCCGCTCCGGTGTTATAAAGATTAGTCCGATTCTCGCCTTCACAGAGCACTATCACTTGCGATTCTTCGTCTTTGTGTGCTGAAGATGCTCCGTCGAAATATAATTCCCAACGTCGATCATCAAGGTCTTCTAGGTTCATTATTTGTTCATCTGGCAAATCGTCGTTGAGAGGAGATTCTGCCGGCAAAGGGTGTGCTGCAAGGAAGTCTGCTAGGACTTGTCCCTTTACTGGCACGGAGAGGCACGAAAGTTATATCGAATTGCGATAATATCATTGACCATCCGGCAAGTCCGCAGGAAGCGTTGGACGAGTCATCGAAGTATTGCAATGGATTAAACTTCGAGATCGAGTTGACCTTATGAGAAAGCATGTAATGCCCGAGCTTTTGAGCGGCGAAGATTAGGGCCAAACAATGCTTTTCGATTGCGGGATACCTTATTTCCGTCGGCGATGAACGACGGCTTAAGTAGTAAAGAGCATTTTCTTTACCCTCATCATTGACACAGGCTAACAGGGCTCGAGAGAGTCGTCTAAAGCCGCGGTATAAAGTATTAGCGGTCTACACCGAGACTGGGGCTGCTAAGACGAGGAGGTGTCATTAAATATTGCTTAATGTCCTCGAAGGCCCTTCGGCATTTCTCTTCCCAAATAAATTTGGCGTCCTTTTTAACTAGTGCTTGAGAAAGGCCGACACCTACTCGACAAGTTTGAGATAAAGCGTCGAAGATATGCCGACTTCCCTTGAAAAGATCGTAGTTGTTTTAAGGTTTTGGGAGGCGGCATTTCTAAGATAGCTTTAATCTTTCCGGGTCGATTTCAATTCCACGATGTCGGACAACGAATCCTAAGAATTTCCGGAGGTGACGCCGAAGGCGCATTTTAAGGGATTCATCTTAAGGTTAAATTTTCTTAATCGTTCGAAAACAATTCTCAAATCATACAAGTGGTTGTCCTTTACTTTGCTTTTGATGACCACATCGTCCACGTAGCATTTGACTTGATTATGGATGAGATCATCAAAAATTCTTGTCATTGCTCTTTGGTAGGTTGCTCCTGCGTTCTTCGATCCGAATGGCATCATCTGTGTAGCAAAATACTCCGATCGGCGTTCGAATGCTCTGTAAGCTTTTCATCTTACTGGAGCCATTTTTATTTGGTTGTATCCTGAAGATCCATCCATGAACGAGAATATTTCATGTGTTGAAGCAATGTCGATCATTAGTTCGCAGGATCGGTAGAGGGAATTCATCTTTCGGACATGCCTTGTTTAAATCTACGAAGTCCACACAAATTCGATCGACCATTCTTCTTTCGATCGGTACCACGTTGGCTAACCAAGTCGGGTATTGTTCTTCACGGACAAATTTAGCGTCTATTAGCTTTTTAACTTCGAGCTATGACTTGTTGCTCGATTTCTAGACGCATTCTTCCGGGACCTTGTCGGCGGGACGGAAGTAGGATCCACTCCTAGCTTATGGATCGCGACCTCCGGAGCTAATCCCGGCATCTCATCGTAGCTCCAAGCAAAACGAGTCTTTAAATTCCATTAATAACTTGATTATTTCTTCGAGTCTTCTTTATTGAGTAAGGAGCTAACAAAGGTAGGTCTAGGTTCTTCGCTAGTACCTAAGTTAACTTCCGTTAACTCATCTATCGTAGATTTGATTTCTTCTTCGAATTACGGTGGAGCATCTCCAATTTGTAAATCTTCGAGTTCGTCCGTAGTTTCCATGCGGTTTTCATTGGACTCGCAAGTGACAACCAAGCAAAATTCGAGTATCGTCAGTCGACCTCTGTCGTGCCGAATCCGAGTCCATACTTTGAATTGGGTGGACGACCGGAATTATTCCATAAATTTTCAAAATGTTGAGATTGACCTTTTGTCCACTTGTCGGGGTAAGAAACCACGGCTGAATTAAATTTTGAACACGGGGAGAGTACCACTCAAAGGTAATTCCATTAATTCTGATGAAGTGACATCTTCGAATTGTACATTATTTTCAGTTTTGGAGGAAGAAGCACCACGGTAGAATTTGATTGGCCTTGCACCGTCGCTACGTACCTCTTTGACCACCATACCCTCGATCTTGTTAGAATGGATCGGAGTTAGGGTCATAGTATGTACGTAGTGATTAATCTTCTCGTACATTGATTTGTATTCTTCATTCTTTTCATCTTCGAGAGAGATCTTGAATTGCGGCTTCTTCTGACTTATTGTCGCTGCTTCTTGTTTGGTTTCTTTTTCTTCTTCAGAACTATCTTCCCAATCAACATTGATGGTTGGTTTCCTCTGTCCAATCGTCCTAACGTCTCTACCACGACCTCGTCCCCGGCCTCGACCTCGGATGCGAGTTGTGGAGAAACCTTCACCATCTCGCCGGAAGGGAGTGGTGAGTGACTGTTGGACTAGAACTTCAGGTTCTTCGTTGTCCTGGACTTTCTTTGCTTCATTAGTTATGGTATCTCTGGAGAAGATCGTTTTCTTCGGAGGTGCATAATAAGCTGCATCTTCATGGATTCCGATTTCATGTACGGAGAACGGTTGTAAGTCACCTTTGATGCACTGTTCCCCTCCATCGTAGTATTTGATGCAACGATGTAGAGATGATGGTACCATCTCGTTTTCATGTATCCATGGTCGGCCCGAGTAGAGCGTTGAATGACGTTTCGAATCGATTATGTGAAATTTTGCGGTTGTCTTTGCTAAGTCACCGGTCTTCATCGATAGCGTTATTGATCCGAGGGCTCTTTCTCCTTTACGATTGAATCCTCTTAATAACATTTTGTACGCCTCGAGCTCGCGAGCATCAATTTCCAAGTATGCTAGCGTTCGAAGATTCATTATATTGATTGATGCTCCTGGATCCACCAATACTCCGGAGAGTGTAAACTTCCCGATTATAAGCCGAAATGTACAACGGTCGGTTGTGGTCTGCATCTCCAAGTAGTAGGTCGTTGTCCGTGAAGGTGACACCTCGTTGTTCCTTTAACGAGCAAACCTCATCTAAGGACTCTCCGGCCATTTGAGCTAAGCGAATTTCCGGATCAAGTAAGGCCTTGATCGAGCTTCTCTCATCTCCTTTGATAAGATGAGAGCATCATAAATGCTCGGCTTGGTCGGTAGTTTCCTAAGATGGGCTAGCACGTTGTAGTCCACTTTATTCTCATGTATCTCGGCTTCTTCTCGAACGGGTATCTCTTCTGCTGGGGTTGGTTCTTCTTGAACAACCACCTGCTTTCCTTTGTCTTTTGGAACCATTCTCGGAGGTAGAACTTTTTCACTCCTTAAGTTGACTTCTGTAATTTCCTCTGAATCTATTGTTGAGCTTGCCGGTGTCTCTTCTTGAATCGGAATGACGAGCTCTTCCGGATTAGCTTCGAGTGCGAAGGCTCTAACTTTCTATCGTGATTGGAGCTCCTCGAAACTCGCGAGATAGATTCGTTGCTTGTTGAACACTCGTAGCCTCCTTGATGGATGTCTTCTTCATTATTTTGCTTGTCGAGATCGTGTATGATTTGAGAATTGTCGTTGGTATCGAAATCGATATCCGGATTACCGATTAGTTACGTAATCGTTAGAAACGATCAATACGTAGCTGACGTCATCACCCTTATCATTATATGATCCCACCGAAGTGAGCGAGATAATCATACGAGTCGGGGGTTCGAGGGATTTCTCCCAGAATCGGAAGCAACTATCCTAGGATAAGCGGCCCCTAGTCAGCCTTAGGTGCCTCGGTCTTCTCTTCTTCGTCGATTTTCTTCTTTTCTTCGATCGTCTCTGTTGAGGTGGTTCTTCATCGCGAGTGATAGTACCGGCTTAACGGGTTTCGAACTACGAATTGAAGCTCGCACCGAAGCGGTTTGGATCTTCGTCTAAAATCTTTTCGAAGACTTCGTCCGAGCGGTAGTCCATCCATCGTCGGTCGTATAGGGATGCTATCGGAATGATGGGATCGATCGAGACAACATTGACGGAACCTCCTTTACGGGGTTCCTTCATGTACTCCTTCGGGATTGTTATATTCCCTTTCAGAAGGTTGTCATTGAGCCAACTTTTGAAGGTAATGCAATCTTCATTTTGTGCCCAGAGCATCCGGTGGTAAGGGCGAAAGTTGGGATCACCTTTCTTGTTGACTTCCTCTGGTCTTTTAGGCTCACAGCAGTGGAAATGCGGGGTCTTCATCAAACTACGGAACATTTTCGGCCATTGCTTCATTCTTGAACGGATATTCTCTCGCTCAAAAGCTCTCTTAATGTATGTTGCGGACGAGGCGATTGTTCATCTTGCGGAGATGAGTGATAGTCTGGGCCGGGGTTCTTGTAATTCTGTTGTGGTTCTTGCGGCCGTTACGGTGGTATTTGCATCGGTTGCTTGCCTTTGTCAATTCTTCGCAACGATCCCGGATTTCTTTTCAAAAGTCTTCTGAGGCTTTTGTTTATACTGTTTTATCGGTGAAACTTAATTGCTTTGCCTCCTCTTGCAAGCTTCCGGCCTTGCTTAACAACTTCTCGAAAGTCTTAATAGTAAATCCCTTGAGGAGAAGTGCTTATCGGGCCATGGATGCTTTTTAGTAAAATGCCGATTGCATGTTGTTCTTGCGGTTGTGGTTCACACTTCATGCTTAAGTTCCTCCATCGGAGTATGTAATCCACCAAAGTTTCATTCGGCTTTTGTTTCTCTGCCACTAAATCACTTATAGTGATGTGGTGCTGAGCTCCGGCGAATCGCTTGATGAAGAGGTTCTCTGGCTACGAGATTGTCTTCACTAGAACCATTTGGTAATTCGCATACCGGTCGAAGGCGATTCCGACGGATCGGCGACGAACCGTCGGAAGAGTAATGCATCGCTCCCGCCGGCATTGCAACAACGCGGCACGAAAGTGTGCCACATCTCTGTCGGGGGTTCCGGTTCCGTCGAAGGTCTTGAACGAGAGGTGGTACGAAGCCTTTCGGGTATTGGACGGCGTCGAATTCTTGCAGGTAAGGTCTGCCCGTCCGAATGGATGTCCCGCTCTTCGATTGTGCTTAAGGCTTCTCGCACTTGCTTGTTCCACCGAGTTCTTGATATCCTTTTCGGGAATCATACTTTGTGTTGCATCCTTCTTTAATTGATCATCCCAGTTGACGGATGTAATCTCCTTTCCTCCGTCTACGATGTGAATGACTTCCGGGGTGTTTCTCTATGTGGTTGTACTTGACTGCGGAGAGTGGCTAGAGCTACGGCCATTTCTTCCATCCTTTTCGCCATTTGAGCGATCGTGTCGTCTTTTCCTGAAGTTGCCTTCTCATCGGTTACGGCTCCTCTCTTCTGCGTGTTGCGGGAGCACCTTGCGAAGGCGATGAAGCTCGTGTCTCGACCATGTTGATTTACGCGTATTCGTCGTCCATGAATTCCGATGAATCAATCTCGTCTCCGAACTTTTCTTCTCTTTCTTTTGCCGATCGTCGGATATCGGTTCTCGGCTTTTCCATGGCATCTTCTAGCGGGGCTTTACGTGTGTCTTCGTGGTTGTCGTGCGATAGGCTGCCGGGTCCCCTTTCTCACGAGTCCCCTTCGTCGCGGTAGCACTTTCTTCGGATTCGAGTCTCTGGCGAGACTTTCTTTCTCGAGCTGTTGTTTCGATCTCGGCCGCCGGTAGTGGGATGCCATACCATCCTTCCAGCGGCGAAGGTCTAGGACCGGATAGTCGCGTCGGCCGAATGCTTGGAAGGTGGTATCCTCCCTAGTCTGTAATCCCGAGACGACAACGGGTGGACTAGCCTTCATTCTTTTACTTGGCTTTTCGTCGTGATGGCGGGTTCTACTCGGGGCCCGAGACGGGATTTGGCCGGCACCCGCCACTATCCTTCGTAGAATTTCGATACGGGGCGGTTTTCCTTCTTTGCTAACTTTTCTACCAAAGTTTGCGGTCGAGCAAACGGCGTAGTTCTAGTTCTTTTCTTGCGGCTATCGTTGTAATATGCGGGTCGTGGTAATGTGGCGAGCAATCTTGCGAATATTTTCTTCATCTTCTACGGCGGAGAGGGGATGAAACACCGCTTCCTCCCGAGAGTGGTATGTATTCGAGCGGCGGTGTATATTCGGCGATTCGGAATTTCCTCTAGGAAAGCAATCTCGGCGGCTACGGCTTCTTTAGCGATCCTTCATTTCGTTTCTTCTTTGGGTCTTTGTCGGTGACGGGATCTTTGAGCTTGGACCCGATTTCGAAAACGGAAGGTCTCACAGGAAGATCCGTACCCTCCACGGTAACGGGTCCATCATAATTACGGATTTCTTTCCCCTTTGATTTGGCGAAGGTCGGGGTAGGTGCGGAAACAACTAGACCAGGTGGGGGTAGAGATAACGGTCCTTCATGGACATCGGTACTCCTCTTAGTCGGGATCCTTTGCGGGGAGGGAATTCTTGGGTCGACCTAAGGTTGAACTCGAGCGGCGGCTCCTCGGCTTCGGATACCTTGTTCATCGGTGCGAAGAGGGAGACGTCGGTGATCTTGACGTTCGTGTTTTCAAATCCTTGTCCAAATCGGATGACTCCATTGTCGGGCGGCTCATCCTTATAGACGGCGAGGTCCGGTCATTGGTGAAAGAGAAAATCGGTTTCGGGGCTTCCATTTCGCGGGGTAGATTACGGTTGTCGATCCCGAGTTATGCTTCTTTTCTTTAGGACGAAAAGAAAGGAATTGAAAAGAGTCCGAACTCATTCATGTTCATGTATTTATAAGAAGGAATCACTTATTAAAAGAATCACTTATTAGAGAGTTTGTTTATTTAGAACGGAGTGTTGAAGGTGTAGAGAAGGTAAGGAATCGAATCGGAGTTGGAAAGGAAAAGAGAGTCTTAAGCGAAGACTTCTCGACCCGAAGGATCACTCCTAAGCTAACACTATTGGGGGTCCGCCCCACCTCGGAAATGAGGTAAAAGGATCTCGGAACCTCTCTGTTTAGGGGTGTCTAAGCAGTGGCTCCTAAATCCGAGAGAATGTTGGTTATACTTGTTCGAGGTAGAAATGAACATAGTATCCCGACGGAAAGAAGGGTAGTTTGATCCATAAGGGACATGGATGCACTTACCGATTTTGAAAGCGAAATTGTCTGATTAGAATGGAGAGAGGAATTTTCCCCAGCGGAGTCGCCAGAAGTTGTCGGCATATTTTTAGGTTGAGTGTTGTATTTTTTAAAAGGGGTCGCCTACAGAAGTTGTCGGCGAATTTTTAATTTAATTTAAATAAATAATTTGAAAAGTAGTATTTGATTTTGAAAATAATTTTAAATTTGAAAATTTTAAGATATGAAATCAAACTGATCTCACATCCCGAATAGTTTATATAAACGAGCGTCGCACCACGAGCCAGTGTATCTATCCCTAAGGATAGACACACTGCTTGATGGTGGGGCTCGGTTAAATAAACTAGAAGATTTGTGACATCCGTTTGGTCTGCGAACCAATTTTATAAGCCGACATAATTCCACAGCTTAATATAAATGAATTAAGCGGGGTTTATATTACCCAGGTTCTTTAAAATTCCTATAAGGACAAGCCACTATAGTTAATTACATCTTAAGTGACGGGAATCACCTAAGAAAACTCTCGATAATAATCGATAATTACTGCTCTCAAGAATTTGAAAGTTTAAGTTTTCGAAGAATTGAATTTTGGAAATCTCGATAGGGAATGTATCGAGTTTGGAGCATTTTATTTTGGGAATTCAAAGGAAGAAAAGTAGGAGAAATTACGGATTCGAAGTGAACTTCGATAATCTCCCGACTATCCTATTGTTTGGCTTGGATTTAGGAAAGTCCTAATGTTTATTTAATGTTTTAATCTTGCCAATTTTAGTTAATAGGGCTTATATTTATATGATAGAATCATACAAATTGCCTGGAAGATGTGAGGGTTTATGTCGTATCGAACGACTACCTCGGAATCCTAAAACCGATTAGGGCTTAATTTGCGATGCGAATGTCTCAACGAAGAGTTGAGGATTTATGTTGCACTAGGCGAACTACCTCGAAGTCCTATGTCTTTGTTGTTTAATTCTAGGAAAGTTTCTTGAAGTAGGTTCGAGTTTCTGTGACGACGATGGTCGTGCTGCCCACCATGCTCCGAGCTCCTTGTTGTTGCAGAAGTTTAGTTTTAGAAATCATAAATCAGGAGATGAGAAAAGTGTCTTGGTTTAGAGAAGTCTTAATTTCCAAGTGTTTTTTGTGTTTTAATTAAAACAAATCTTAAAGTTGATTATAACGACACAGGTTAAGATCCCGCGGTTCCATCCTTAGGCATCGTTATTTTTATCGGATTCACTTAGTCCGGATGAATTTGCTAAACTCAGTTGAATGAGTTCCACACTTTCATTTAGACCAGTGGGAAATCCAGTTAGCAACACGTAGGTTACATCATCAGAGGTATTCCAGATCATCCAACAAGACGTTTTAATTTAGTTGTAGTTGTAGTTTTGTTGTTCGTTTGTGATTAAATTTTGAGTTGTCTTATATTTTGAAATGTTGTGGAGGTGAATTTTATCTTGTAGTGTCTTTTAATTTAGTTATGGGTTTCGATTTTGGTTTCAGTCCTAAAGGTGTAGGTTTTCATGCAGCTTGTTGTTTATCGTACAAGAAAAGTAAGTGCGATGCAATTAAATAAATTGCCAGTAAAGTAAATTGCAATAAAATAAAGGCGTACTGGAGGGTCTTCCCGTCATCCCAAGTTGCACTTAAAACACGGTTAGAATATTTAAGCAAGTTCCTAGGTAAAGCTAAGGGAAAGGGTTATGGTTTTCTACCAAATTCCTAATCCTGTAGCTAGTCATTTCCTATGACGTCTAGGTTCTTGTATTTTGGTTTGAAGACGATTTTCTTCATCGAAAGAACAATTAAGTTCATTTGTTCTTATGAATATCCTATCATATTGAGGAAGTGCTTAAGAAGAATCTTAAACATCTTTTCGATATTTCTAGGATTGTTTTAAGTCCGAATGAATTTAATTGTGTAAATGAATCGATCATCCGAGGTTTTCAAGTTTTGTTAACTTGCTCGGTGAACTAGGACATTTGAATGTCCTATAAGTGAAGTAACATTTCATTTAATATTACTGTTTAGGAGTTATGATAACTAAAGCTCTTGAGGGTAAATTGGTGTTCAAATGGTTTGTGATTGAATTTAAGTTCAAATTAATGATTTAAGTTTGGAATAGTGTTCAAGTTATCTTAGATTCATTTTTGAGTTCTTTATGTCTTAGGTGATGTTATTTAATTCGACTTAATTGAATTTAATTTAATTTAATTTAATTTAATTCAATTTAATTCAATTTAGTTTGATTTGATGTTACATTGAATTAATTTGATTTAATTTAATTTTTAATTTAATTTGATTTAATTTAATTTAATTTAATTTAATTTAATTTTTCAATTTAATTTAATTTAATTTAATTTAATTTAATTTAATTTAATTTTTTTAATTTAATTTTTAATTTGATTTAATTTTAATTTAATTTTTTTTATTTGATTTAATTTAATTTAATTTAATTCTTAATTTAATTTAATTTTTTAATTTAATTTTTAATTTGATTTAATTTTAATTTAATTTTTTAATTTAATTTTAATTAAAGAGTTAATTATTTAATTTTAGTTTAATGATTAAGTCTTTTAATATTTTAAATTTGAATTATCATTTTAATTAAGAATTAAACATTAATGAAATGATTAATTTAGGGATTTTTAAATTAAAGAATAAATCTCTCTCTAATAATATCCACTAATTTAATAATTCGAATTTTATTATTCTTAAATTTAATCAATTATTTAATTAAAGTTTAATCATTTTAAATTGCTTAATGGGTTTCTACCCTTCGATTATTAAATTTCAATCATCCAAATCAGGTTAGGATCAAATATTTTACTTGTTAACTTTTTTATTAAACCTAAAGTTTTAATTAAGGGTTAAAATTTAATTACCATTTTACCCTTTAAGCTTAATAATTTTATAACTCACTAAATTGAACTCAAATGAACTTGAAATTTTTATGTGACTTCACTCATATGTCAATAAAGACATGAGAGGAGAAAATGTGATTTTTCTGTATTTAATTTATTTATATAATTATTTTTAGTAGAAAATAGAGATTTTTAAGGAAAATTTGATAACATGACCAAGGAAAAGTTTCTGTCCTTAAGAAAATTATGGGACATTCCTAATGACCAGAGGACCACTTGGACCAAATTTTGTGATTTTTTGAATTATATTTTATTTATTAGAATTATTTTAAGTTCTGGAGTATTAATTAAATTAAAAATAAAATAAATGTTCAATAATGAATTTTATGCTTTTCAAAAATCTCTCTGATATCAAGGAAACTAGAGAAGCAAATTTTGCAATTTTCTGATTTTTCTATGATTTATTACAATTATTTTAGTGAAAATGCTAGAAAATACATTTTTTAATTTTAAAATTATCCTAGAACTTTAAAAATTAATATCTCACCAAATAGGCCTAAGAAAAACATGGGGTTTGTTCCTAAGTGATTAAAATTCAAAATGTGACACTTTGGTGAATTTTATTATTTTTGTGATTTTTATTATTTTTTAATTATTAAAAATATTAAAATAATATTAAAAATCAACTTTTTTAGAAAATTGAAGTTTTAATTTTCTTAAATTCCCTTGATATCAGAGAGGCTCTAAAACCAATTTGGTGAATTTTTGAAAGGTATTTTGAAAGTTATGAATTTTTAAAGTTTAAAATGACTAAATGGCTTAATCGACCCGATTAGTAGGGCTAACCAAGTCCGATTGACCTCAAATTTTTATGGTGGGTTCCTCCGATCCTAAAGGTCGAGTGGAGAATTGATTTCAAGTCAATTTGATCTATGGTTAACTCTAATTAATTAGAGACCTATTTTGAGTGTTTAAGCCGATTAGGGTTGTCTAAAATGAACTAACTTCGAAACTTATTTTTCTAGGGTTCTCTGGTCATAAGGAGCATCACCAAATTTTCCTAGAATTTATTTCACAACATGCTATTTATTGGAATTAAAATACTCAAAACGGTGACATGGATTTGAAAAATCAATAACTCTTCATAGGGATGGCCTCGACTTTGGAAAATTCAGGGAATGTTCCCGAATTCGGAGGCTTAAAAGCCCTATGGTCTCATGCCATGGTGAATTATATACATGCATGGAGAATTAAAACAATGCAGGGAGTAAATAATTAATTAAAAATATAATACTGGACAAAATTAATTAATTTCTTTTCCACATTATTCTCCTCTGTTCACTGAGCAAGAGGGTATTTTTATTTTATTTTTATGATTTTCCTACACAAAGTTATGAATTTTTAAAGTTTAGGGAATTAAATAAATAGAAAATACCCCTAATTTTCTATTTATCCGAGTCGGCGCCGCGTCATCCTCGGCATCTCCGAACGCACACGCGTCGCGCTCCCATTTGACGCCGCCGCTTGAGTCAGCAGCCGGGCCCGCGGTTCTCGTACCGTCTCTCGGTCCGACGCCATCCGAGCCGTCCGTCCGCGCGTGTATTAAATGGACGGCATCCGTTCATCGTCCCCGAGCGTCCTCGCCCGAGAGCGCGTCCACACTAAATCCCTAAGATCTCGCTCGATACTCGACGGATTTTTATGTTCTTATGCTCTATGGATTCGTCTTGAAGAGACGAACACATCTATACGGTTATCATGCATTGAAATTAAGGCATTTGAAATGGAGAATCTCCGGAAGCTCGGGATGAAGAATTAGTTCATACCTTTGCTCGGAGAAGTGTGACTTCGATCGAGAGTTGTTGCACCTTCGATTGGATCCCGGCAAGCTCCGGATGAAGTCTCTGAGTCGCAGTGAATTGTCCAGATGTGATTTCGACCAAGCCCGATCCACAAAGCTTGGAGGCTGGAGCAACCGGGTGGCACTGGAGATGGGGCTTTCTTTGGTGGACACCTTCCCTTGGTGCAGTGAAGGTGTAGAACCAATCGATTTGGGGATTGGCTCATTGTGGAGAAGTGTCCTGGTTTTGGGTGGAATTTCGACTACGAAATTGAGCTCGCGAGAGAAGAAATGGCGGGGGGATCTCACTGGGGATCAAGTGCTCGTGTGTATGGGGAGGAGTACGGAACAATTTTGGCGAGTTTCCTTAAGGTTTGTTTTCGGCTCTACTCATGGCCGAGAGG
>JAKZJZ010000667.1:0-41444 GCA_022702705.1 Papilionanthe hookeriana x Papilionanthe teres
TCCACCATGCCATATTGGGTAAGAAGAGGGAGGGCTTTCCTTAATCCCTAAAGCTCATTAGCCTTAATCATGTTTCACCTAAACTTAAATTTAATCCAAATATATTTGGATGGAGACTTCTCCATGCCAAACCAACCTAATCCCTTTGATCCCCCACAAGATCCAAAGCTACCTCGAGGGTGCACCAAGCCCAAATGGGTGGGTTGACCCATTTAGACTCAAAATTAGCTCCTCCCCCATTCCATCTAAATCAAACCCTTTACACATGTCAAACCTCAATCGAATGCATCAAACCCCAGCCCCCGACCCACCCGAACAAGATGGTGACCAATGCCTCGGCCGGCCACCACCAGGCCGCCGGAAAACACCATGGCCGAGAGCTCACATGTGAGCCCAACTCGGAATTCTCACCCGCCGAGTCGCCCCATCCCCGCGTGGCCATCGGAGTCGTTCTTCTCTTGCCAAGAGCAATCGATCCCAAGCCCTAACTCTCCCTGGGAGGCCCTCCACCCTCTCCTATTTAAACTCCACCCCTCACGGCCAAGAGAGGAGAGTTGCACAAACCTTGCCGAAACTCTGCCAAAATTGTTCCAAACCCTTCTCCACCCTTAGAGCAGTTGATCCCCAGTGTCAATTTGCCCTAATCCCCATCGAGCAAAACCCAATTTCTCGACCGAAATTCCACCCAAAACCAGGACACTTCTCCACAAGTGAGCCAATCCCCAAATTGATTGGTTCTACACCTTCACTCGCACCAAGGGAAGGTGTCCACCAAGCAAAAGCCCCATCTCCAGAGCCACCCAATTGCTCCCAGCCTCCAAGCTTTGTGATCGGGCTTGGTCGAAATCACACCTGAGACAACTCACTGCACTCGGAGACTTCATCCAGAGCTTGCCGGGATCCAATCGAAGGTGCAACAACTCTCGATCGAAGCCACACTTCTCCGAGCAAAGGTATGAGCTAATTCTTCATCCCGAGCTTCGGAGATTCTCCATTTCAAATGCTTTAATTTCAATGCATGATAGCCGTATAGATGTGTTCGTCTCTTCAAGACGAATCCATAGAGCATAAGAACATGAAAATCCATCGAGTATCGAGTGAGATATTAGTGGATTTAGTGTGGACGGCTCTCGGCGAGAACACTGGGGACGATGAACGGATGCCGTTCATTTAATACACGCGCGGACGGACGGCCGGATCGCGTCGGATCGAAGACGGAACGATACAACGGGCCCCGGAGCGCCGAGTCGGATGGCGGCGTCGAATGGGAGCGCGCCACGCGGCGTTTCGGAGCCGCCGAGGTCGACGCGGCGCCGCGTGGATAAATAGAAAATTAGGGTATTTTTTGATTTATTTAATTCCCTAAACTTCAAAAATTCATAACTTTGTGTAGAAAAATCGAAAAATAAAATAAAAATACCCTCTCGTCAAATGAACGAGGAGAATAATGTGGAAAAGAAATCATTCAATTTCATCAAGTATTTTATTTTTATAATTTATTTACCCTCTGCATACTTTTAATTCTCCATGCATGTATACAATTCACCATGGCATGAGTCCATAGTGGCTGAAGCTTCTCGAATTTGGGAACATTCCCCGAATTTTCCAAAGTCGTAGGCCATCCCTATGAAGAATTATTGATTTTTCAAATTCATGTTACTGTTTTGAGTATTTTAATTCCAATAAATAGCATGCTGTGAAATAAATTCTAGGAAAATTTGATGATGTTCCTTATGACCAGTGAACCCTAGGAAAAATAGGTATTGAGTTAGTTCATTTAAAACAACCCTAATTGGCTTAAACACCCAAAATGGATCTTTAATTAATTAGAGCTAGCCATACATCAAATTGACTTCAAATCAATTCTCCACTGACCTTTAGGATCAGAGGAACACACCATAAAAATTTGAGGTCAATTGGACTTGGTTAGCCCCACTAATTGGGTTGATTAAGCCACTTAGACATTTTAAACTTAAAAAATTCATAACTTTCAAAATACCTTTCAAAAATTCACCAAATTGGTTTTAGAGCCTCTCTGATATTAGGAGAATCTAAGAAAATTAAAATTTCAATTTTCTTAAAAAGTTGATTTTTAATATTATTTTAATATTTTTAATAATTAAAAAATAATAAAAATCACAAAAATAATAAAATTCACCAAAATGTCAAATTTTGAATTTTAATCACTTAGGAACAAACCCCATATTTTTCTTAGGTCTATTTAGTGAGATATTAAATTTTAAAGCTTTAAGGTAATTTTAAAATTAAAAAAATATATTTTCTAGCTTTTTCATTAAAATAATTATAATAAATCATAGAAAAATCAGAAAATTGCAAAATTTGCTTCTCTGATTTCCTTGATATCAGAGAGATTTTTGAAAAATATAAAATTCATTTTTCAACATTTATTTTATTTTTAAATTAATTAACACTCCAAAACTTAAAATAATTATAATAAAAATAATATAATTCAAAAAATCACCAAAATTGGTCCAAGTGGTCCTCTGGTCATTAGGAATGTCCCCTAATTTTCTTAAGGATAGAAACTTTCCTTTGGTCATGTTATTAAATTTTCCTTGGAAATCTCTATTTTCTACCAAAAATAATTATATAAATAAATTAAATACAGAAAAATCACATTTTCTCCTCTCATGTCTTTATTGACATATAAGTGAAGTCACATAAAAATTTCAAGTTCATTTGAGTTCAATTTAGTGAGTTATGAAATTATTAAGCTTAAATGGTAAAATGGTAATTAAAAATCTTAATCCTTAATTAAAACTTTAGGTTTAATAAAAAAATTAATAAGTAAAACATTTGATCCTAATCTGATTTGGATGATTGAAATTTAAATAATGAAAGGGTAGAAACCCATTAAGCAATTTAAAATAATTAAACCTTAATTAAATAATTGATTAAATTTGGAAGAATAATAAAATTGGAATTATTAAAATAGGGATATTATTAGGAAGAGATTTATTCTTTAATTTAAAAATCCCTAAATTAATTATCTCATTAATATTCAATTCTTAATTAAAATGATAACTCAAATTCAAAACATTAAAAGACTTAATCATTAAACTAAAATTAAATTATTAAACTCTTTTAAAATTTCAATTAAAATTAAAAAAATAAAATTAAATTTAAAATTAAATTAAATTAATTAAATTAAATTAAGTTAAATTAAATTAAATTAAATTAAATTAAATTAAATTAAATTAAATTAAATAAACTAAATTAAATCAAATTAAATTGAATTAAATTAAATTAAATTAAATCAAATTAAATTAAATTAAATTAAAATTAAATAAAATTAAATTAAATAATAAAATTAAATTAAATATAAATTAAATTAAATTAAATCAAATTAAATTAAATTAAATCAAATCAATTTAATTTAATGTAACATCAAATCAAATTAAATTGAATTAAATTAAATTAAAACCCAATTAAATTAAATTAAATTAAATTAAATTAAATTAAATAACATCACCTAAAACAGAAGGAAATTAAATATAAAGCAACTTCAACACTATTCCAAATTTAAACCCATTAACTTAAATCAAATCATTTCAATACCAATTTACCCTCGAAAGCTTTGGTTATTATAACTCCTAAACAGTAACATTAAATGAAATGTTACTTCACTTATAGTGATATTCAAATGTCTTAGTTCACTGAGTAAGATAACAACAAAACTTCGAATTCTCTGACGATTAATTCATTTGTATAATTAAACCCATTTGGACTTAAAACAATCCTAGAAATATTGAAAAGATGTTTAAGATTATTCTTAAGCACTTCCTCAATATGATAGGACATTTATAAGAACAATCGGACTTAATTGTTCTTCGATGAAGAAAATCGTCCTTAAACCAAAACACAAAGAACCTAGACGTCATAGGAGACGACTAGCTATATGGATTAGGAATTTGGTAGAAAACCATAACCCTTCCCTTAGCTTTACCTAGAACTCGCTTAAATATTCTAATTGTGTTTTAAGTGCAGATTGGGATGACTGGAAGACCCTCCAGGTACGCTTTTATTTTATTGTAATCTACTTTCTTGCAATTTACATTATTGCAATTTACTTAACCGCATCGCACTTACTTTTCTCGCATGATAAACAACCTGTTGCATGAAAACTCACACCTTTAGGATAGCTCCTAAAACCGAAACCAAAACTAAGTTAAAAGTCATTGCAAGATAAAATTCACCGCCACAACATTTCAAAATATAAAACAACTCAAAATTTAATCACAAACAGAACACAAAACTATAATTACAACTAAATTAAAATGTCCTGTTGGATGATCGGGAATACCTCGGATGATGTAACCTACGTGTTGCTAACGGGATTTCCCACGGTCTAAATGAAAGTGTGGAACTCATTCAGTTGAGTTTAGCAAATTCATTCGGACTAAGTGAATCCGATAAAAATAATGATGCCGGAAGGATGGAACCGCGGGATCTTAACCGGTGTCGTTATAATCAACTTTAAGATTTGTTTTAATTAAAATATCGAAAACACTTGGAAATTAAGATTTTCTCTAAACCAAAACACTTTTCTCATCCCCCGATTTATGACTTCTAAAACTAAAACCTCTGCAACAACAAGGAGCTCGGAGCATGGTGGGCAAAGACGTGCCATCGTCATCAAGCAAAACTCCGAGTCTACTTCAAGAAAACTTTCCTAGAATTAAATAACAAAGCCATAGGACTTCGAGGTAGCTCGCTTAGTGCAACATAAATCCTCAACTCTTCGTTAGGCACTTGCATTGCAAATTAAGCCCTAATCTGATCTTAGGATTCCGAGGTAGTCGTCCGATACGACATAAACCCTCACATCTTCGAGGCTATTTGTATGATTCTATCATATAAATATAAGTCCTAATTAATTAAAATCGACAAGATCAAAACATTTAAACAAACATTAGGACTTTCCTAAATCCAAGCCAAACAATAGGATAGTCGGGAAATTACCGAAGTTCGCTTCGAATCCGTGATTTCTCCTACCTTTCTTCCTTTCGATTCCCAAAACAAAATGTTCCAAATTCGATCCATTCCCTATCGAAATTCCAAACTTCAACTTTTCGAGAACTTAAACTTCGAAATTCTTGAGAGCAGTAATTATCGATTATTATCGAGAGTTTTCTTAGGTGATTCCCGTCACTTAAGATGTAATTAACTATAGGGCTTGCCCTTATAGGGAATTTTAAAGAACCTGTGTAATATAAACCCCGTTTAATGCTTTCATATTAAGCGTGGGAATTCTGTCGACTTATAAAATTGGTTCGTGCACCAAACGGATGTCACAAATCTTCTAGTTTATTTAATCGAGCCCCACCGTCAAGCAGTGTGTCTATCCTTAGGGATAGATACACGGCTTCGTGGTGCGGTGCTCGTTTATATAAACTATTTGGGATGTGAGATCGGTTTGATTTCATATCTTAAAATCTTCAAATCTAAAAATTATTTTTAAAATCAAATACTACTTTTCAAATTATTTATTTAAATTAAATTAAAAATTCGCCGCACAATTTCTGTTAGGCGACCCCTTTTCAAAATACACACAACCTAAAAATATGCTGACAAATTTCTCGCGACTACGCCGGGAAAATTCCTCTCTCCATTATAATCGATAATTTCGCTTTCAAAATCGTAGAATGTATCCATGTCCTTAATGGGTCAAACTACCCTTCTTTCCGTTGGAATACTATGTTCATTTCTACCGTGAACAAGTATAGCCAACATTCTCTCGGATTTAGGAACCACCGTTTAGACACCCCTAAACGAGAGGTTCCGAGATCCTTTTACCTCATTTCGAGGTGGGGCGGACCCCCATAGTGTTAGTTTAGGAATGATCCTTCGAGTCGAGAAGTCTTGCATAAGACTTTCTTTTCCTTTTCAACTCGAATCGGATTCCTTACCTTCTCTACATCTTTGAACATTCCGTTCTAAATAAACAAACCCTTTTATAAATGATTCTTTTAACAAATGATTCCTTCTTATAAATACATGAACAAGAATGTCTTCTGACTCTTTTCAATTCCTTTCTTTTCGTCCTAAGGAAAAGAAGCATAACTTGGGACCGACAAACCGTAATCTACCCCGCAAATGGAAGCCCCGAAACCGATTTTCTCCTTCACCAATGGACTCGACTTCGCCGTCTATAAGGATGAGCCGCCCGACAATGGGATCATCCGATTCGGACAAGGATTTGAAAACACGAATGTCAAGGTCACCGACGTCTCCCTCTTCGCACCGACGAACAAGGTATCCGAAGCCGAGGAGCCGCCGCTCGAGTTCAACCTTAGGTCGACCCAAGAGTTTCCTCCCCGCAAAGGATCCCAACTAGAGGAGTACCGCCGTCCACAGAGGACCGTTCTTACTACCCCCACCGGTCTAGTTGTTTCGCACCTACCCCGACTTCGCCAAATCAAAGGGGAAAGAAATCCGTAACTATGGTAAACTCGTTACCGTGGAGGGTACAGCATCTTCTCGTAAGACCTTCTCGTTTTCGAAATCGGGTCCAGCTTCAAAGATTCCGTCACCGACAAGGACCCAAAGAAGAAACGAAGTAGAAGGATCGCCGCAGAAGCCGTAGCCGCCGAAATCGCTTTCCCGGAGGAAATCCCAAACCGCCCGAATATACACCGCTACCGTAACATACACCGCCGCTCGACTACATACCACTTTTGGGAGGAAGTAGGTTCCATCCCCTCTCCGCCGCAGAGGACGAGGAGAATGTTCGCAAGATTGCCGCCACATTACCTCGACCCGCATATTACAACGATAGCCGCAAGAAAAGGACTAGTACTACGCCGGTTGCTCGACCGCAAACTTTGGTAGAAAAGTTAGCAAAGAAGGAAAACCGCCCCGTATCGTAGATTCTACGAAGGATAGGGCGGGTGCCGCCAAATCCCGTCTCGGGCCCCGAGTAGAACCCGCCATCATGATAGAAAAGCCAAGCAAAAGAATGAAGGCTAGTCCGCCCGTCGTAGTCTCGTGATTATAGATTAGTGAGGATACCACCTTCCAAGCATTTGGCCGACGCACCATCCGGTCCTAGACCTTCCGCCGCTAGAAGGATGGTATGGTGTCCCACCACCGGGCGCTAAGATCGAGACAACAACTCGAGAAAGAAAGTCTCGCCAGGAGACTCGAATCCGAAGAAAACGCTATCGCGATAAAGGGGACCCGTGCAAGGACTGCCTATCGCACGACAACCGCAAAGACACACGAAAGCCCCGCTAGAAAATGCCATGGAAAAGCCGAGAACCGATATCCGACGGCTGGCAAAAGAAAGAGAAGAAAAGTTCGGAGATGAGATCGATTCATCGGAATTCATGGACGACGAATATGCGAAATCAACATGGTCGAGACACGAGCTTCATCGCCTTCGCAAGGTGCTCCCGCACCGCAGAAGAGAGGAGCTAGAACCGATGAGAAGACAACCTTCGGAGAAAGACGACACGATCGCTCAAATGGCGAAAAGGATGGAAGAGATGGCCGTAGCTCCGGCCACTTCCGCAGTCAAGTACAACCACAAAGAGAGACACCCCCGCAGGTCATTCACATTGTAGACGGAGGAAAGGAGATTACACCCGTTAATGGGGATGATCACCGAAAAGGATACAACACAAAGTATGATCCCCGAAAAGGATATCAAGAACTCGTGGAACAACGAAAGCGAGAAGCCTTAGCACAATGGAAGAACGGGACATCCATTCGGATGGGCAGACTCTACCCGAAGAATTCGACGCCGTCCAATACCCGAAAGGCTTCGTACCACCTCCGTTCAAGACCTTCGACGGAACCGGAACCCCCGACAAGATGTCGCACACTTTCGTGCCGCTTGTTGCAATGCCGGCGGGAGCGATGCATTGCTCTTCCGACAGCTCGTCGTCAGCCTGTCAGAATCGCCTTCGACCGGTATGCGAACTACCAAATGGTTCGGTGAAGACGTTCTCGTAGCTAGAGAACCTCTTCATCAAGCGATTTGCCGGAGCTTCAGCACCACATCACTATGGTGATTTAGTGGTAGAGAAACAAAGGCCGAATGAAACTTTGGTGGATTACATACTCGATGGAGGAACTTAAGCATGAAGTGTGAACCACAACTACAAGAACAACATGCAATCTGCATCTTACTTAAAGCATTCACGGCCCGATAGCACTTCTCCTCAAAGGATTCGACTATTAAGACTTTCGAGAAGTTGTTAAGCAAGGCCGGAAGCTTAGCAAGAAGAGGCGAAGCAATTAAGTTTCGCCGACAAGACGGACAAGCAGGAGCCGGTGAAGACCTTCGAAAAGAAATCCGGGATCGTTGGCAGCAGTTGACAAAGGCAAGCAACCGATGCAAATACCACCGTAACGGCCGCAAGAACCACAACAGAACTACCAAGAACCCCGGCCCAGCCTATCAGTCATCTCCACAAGATGAACAACCGCCTAGTCCGCAACGTACATTAAGGGAACTTCCGAGCAGGGAATATCCGTTCAAGAATGAAGCAATACCGAAAATGTTCCGTAGTCCGATGAAGACTCCGCATTTCCACCGCTGCAGCCTAAAAGACCAGTAGGAAGTCAACAAGAAAGGTGATCCCAACTTTGCCCCTACCACCTGGATGCTCGGGCACAAGATGTAAGATTGCATTACCTTTAAAAGTTGGCTCAACGACAACCTTCTGAAAGGAAATATAACAATCCCGAAGGAGTACATGAAGGAACCCCAAAAAGGAGGTTCCGTCAATGTTATCTCAACTGATCCCGTCATTCCGATAGATCCCTATGCAACTGACGATGGATGGACCACCGCCTGAACAAGGTCTTCGAAGAAGATTTTAGACAAGCATCCGAACCGCCTCGGTGCGAGCTTCAATTCCGTAGTTCGAGACTTGTTAAGCCGGTACTATCACTTGCGATGGAAGAACCACCTCAACAGAGACGATCGAAGAGAAGAAGAAAATCGACGAAGAAGAGAGGACCGAGACTCCTAAGGCTGGACTAGGGGCCGCTTATCCTAGGATAGTTGTTTCCGATTCGGGAGAAATCCCTCGAACCTCTCGATTTTGTATGATTATCTCGCTCACTTCGGTGGGATCATATAATGATAAGGGTGATGGCGTTGGCTACGTTTTGACTGTTTCTAACGATTACGTAACTAACGACAATCCGGACATCGATTTCGATACCAACGACAATTCTCAAATCATACACGATCTCGACGATCAAAATAACGAAGAAGACATCCATCAAGGAGGCTACGAGAGTTCAACAAGCAACGGATCTATCTCGCGAGTTTCGAGGAGCTCCAATCACGATAGAGTTAGAGCCTTCGCATTCTCGAAGATAATCCGAAGAGCCCGTCATTCCGATTCGAGAGGAGACACCGACAAACTCAACACTAAATTCGAAGAAATTACGTAAGTCAACTTAAGAAGTGGAAGAGTTCTACCTCCAAGAATGGGTCCGAAAGACAAAGGAAAGGTGTGGTTGTTCAAGAAGAACCAACCCCGACAGAAGAAATACCCGTTCGAGAAGAAGCCGAGACGCACGAAAATAAAGTGACTACAACGTACTAGCTCATCTTAGGAAACTACCGGCCAAACCGAGCATTTACGATGCTCTCATCTTATCAAAGGAGATGAGAGAAGCTCGATCAAGGCCTTACTTCGATCCGGAAATTTGCTTAGCTCAAATGGCCGGAGATTCCTTAGATGAGGTGTGCTCGTTAAAAGAACAAGCGAGGCGTTACCTTCACTGGACAAGTGACCTACTACTGGGGATGCGAGATCACAACCGACAGCTTGTACATTTCAGCTTACAATCGGGAAGTTTACGCTCTCCGCAGTATTGGTGGATCCAGGAGCATCAATCAATATAATGAGTCTTCGAACGCTAAGCATACTTGGAAATTGATGCTCGCGAGCTCGAAGCGTACAAAATGTTATTAAGAGGATTCAACCGTAAAGGAGAAAGAGCCCTCGGGTCAATAACGCTACTAATGAAGACCGGTGACTTAGCAAAGACAACCGCAAAATTTCACATAATTGATTCAGAGACATCGTTCAACGCTCTGCTGGGCCGACCGTCGATACATGAAAACAGGATGGTACCATCATCTCTACACCAGTGCATCAAATACTATGATGGAGGGGAACAAGTGCATCAAAGGCGACTTACAACCATTCTCCGTACATGAAATTGGAATCCATGAAGATGCAACTTATTATGCACCGCCAAAGAAAACAATCTTCTCCGCAGATACCGTAACAAATGAAGCAAAGAAAGTTCGAGACGACGAAGAACCTCGAAGTTCTAGTCCAACAGCTCACTCACCACTCCCTTACGGCGAGATGGTGAAGGTTTCTCCACAACTCGCATCCGAGGTCGAGGCCGGGACGAGGCCGTGGTAGAGACGTTAGGATCAGCTGGACGAGGAAACCAGCCATCAATGTCGATCGGGAAGATAGTTCCAAGAAGAAAAAGAAATCAAACAAGAAGCAGCGACAATAAGTCAGAAGAAGCCGCAATTCAAGATCTCTCTCGAAGATGAGAAGAACGAAGAATATAAATCAATGTACGAGAAGATTAACCACTACGTACATACTATGACCCTAACCCCGATCCATTCTAACAAGATCGAGGGTATGGTGGTCAAAGAGGTACGTAACGACCGTGCAAGGCCAATCAAATTCTACCGTGGTGCTTCTTCCTCCAAAACTCGAAAATCATGTACAATTCGAAGATGTCACTTCATCGAATTAATGGAATTACCTTTTGAGTGGTACTCTCCCGTGTTCAAAATTTAATTCAACGTGGTTTCTTACCTCGACAATGGACAAAAGGTCAATCACAACATTTTGAAAATTATGGAATAACTCCGGTCGTCCACCCAATTCAAAGTATGGACTCGGATTCAGCACAAGTAGGTCAGCTGACGATACCGAATTTTGCTTGGTTGTCACTTGCAAGTCCAATGAAAACCGCATGGAAACTACAGCACGAACTCGAAGATTTACAAATTGGAGACGCTCCACCAGAATTCGAAGAAGAAATTAAATCTACAATAGATGAGTTGACGGAAGTTAACTTAGGTACTAGCGAAGAGCCTAGACCTACCTTTGTTAGCTCCTTACTCAACAAAGAAGACTTCGAAGAAATAATCAAATTATTAATGGAATTTAAAGACTGTTTTGCTTGGAACTACGATGAAATGCCGAGATTAGCTCCTGTGGGTCGCAGCTCATAAGCTAGGAGTGGATCCTACTTCGTTCCAGCCGACAAGGTCCTGAAGAATGCGTCTAGAAATCGAACAACAAGTCATACCGAAGTTAAAAAACTAATAGACGCTAAATTTGTCCGTGAGGAACAATACCCGACTTGGTTAGCCAATGTGGTGCCGCCGAAAGAAGAATGGTCGATCGAATCCGTGTGGACTTCATAGATTTAAACAAGGCATGTCCAAAGGATGAATTCCTCTACCGATCCTGCAATTAATGATCGACATCGCTTCAACGCATGAAATATTCTCGTTCATGGATGGATCTTCGTGATACAACCAGATAAAAATGGCTCCGTAAGATGAAAAGCTTACAAGCATTCGAGACGCCGATCGGAGTATTTTGCTACACAAGAATGCCATTCGGATCGAAGAACGCAGAGCAACCTACCAAAGAGCAATGACAAGAATTTTTGATGATCTCATCCACAATCAAGTCGAATGCTACGTGGACGATGTGGTCATCAAAAGCAAAGTAAAGGAAAACCACTTCGTATGATTCGAGAATTGTTTTCGAACGATTAAGACAATTTAACCTTAAGATGAATCCCTTAAAATGCGCCTTCGGCGTCACCTCCGGGAAATTCTAAGGATTCATTGTCCGACATCGTGGAATTGAAATCGACCCGGAGTAGATTAAAGCTATCTTAGAAATGCCGCCTCCCAAAACCTTAAAACAACTACGATCTTTTCAAGGGAAGCTGGCATATCTTCGACGTTTTATCTCAAACTTGTCGTGTAGGTGTCACCTTTCTCGCACTAGTTAAAAAGGACGCCAAACTTATTTGGGAAGAGAAATGCCGTAAGGCCTTCGAGGACATTAAACAATATTTAATGACACCTCCCGTCTTAGCGCCCCTGGCCTCGTGTAGATCGCTGATGCTTTACACCGCGGCTTTAGACGACTTTCTCGAGCCCCGTTAGCCTGTGTCAATGATGAGGGTAAAGAAAATGCTCTTTACTACTTAAGCCGTCGTTTACTTCCGACGGAGGTAAGGTATCCCGCAATTGAAAAGCATTGTTTGGCCCCGATCTTCGCCGCTCAAAAGCTCAGCACTACATGCTTTCTCATAAGGTTAACCCGATCTCGAAATTTAATCTATCGCAATACTTCGATGACTCGTCCAACACTTTCCTGCGGACTTGCCGTATGGTCAATGATATTATTGCAATTCGATATAACTTTCGTGCCTCCGCGTGCCGTAAAGGGACAAGTCTTAGCAGACTTCCTCGCAAAGACACCCTTTGCCGGCCGAATCTCCTCTCAACGACGATCCGCCGTATGAACAAATAATGAATCTAGAAGACCTCGATGATCGACGTTGGGAATTATATTTCGACGGAGCATCTTCAGCCGCACAAAGACGAAGAATCGCAAGTGATAGTGCCCTGTAAGGCAGAATCGGGCTAATTTTTATAACACCGGAGCGGGGATGTTAAGATACTCCTACCACTCGACGAGCCGTGTACAAACAACGAAGCGTATCACGAAGCCCTCATAACTGGACCGGAATTAACTATTCAAATGGGGATAACGTACATCAACATCTACGGGGATTCACAGTTAATCATTCAACGTATCGCCGGACAAGACATGAATTTTAAAGCCAAGACTCGAGCAATACTTCCAAGATGCCATACATACTTGTTGAATAGATTCCAAATGTGACGATCTACAAAATTCCTAGAAAGAAAATGCTTTAACAGATGCTCTAGCCCGTCTCGCAAAAGAATTTGCCCGTTTGCAAGATGAATCAGCAGAAGTGTCGGCTCACTGACGTCGTGTCCTATCACAACTCGACATAGACACAATACACAAATCGAAAAGAAAAAGAATCAGCAGCAGAAGTGTCGAAAACACAGAAGATCAGGCGACACCATTGATAGACTACTCCGCAAACAGAAAGCTACCGGACGATAGGTCGCCGTTGACCTCATTTTTGATGAGGTCTTCCCTTCTTCTTTTTAGTGCTTAGATCTAGCCTCAGCTTTTCCTTTCGACTATCTTAGAGGAGTAGAATCGGGACCCACCTTTTAGAAATTCCAAACATTTCTAAACTCCCCGCAAACTCCACAAATTCGACCATAGACCCCTAATCACCTAGAGGGTTGAAATCAAATGTGGAAGTTTAAAGGATGAGTTCCTATAGTGGCTCTTCGGCCTTAGACTACCCCCGGCGGCCCTGGTCCGATGAGGGGGCCGACTTACACACACTACACTTATACACTACACTTACACACTACATTTCCACACACTTCCTAAAACCACACCCATACCCAACTTGACCTCCCCGACTCATGTAGGTGATTCACATGGATGGTCCTTAACCCCTAAGCCCTCGGCTAAGAGGTTAGGAACAACATAGCTGAATGCCTCAAATGAGTCCTCTCATGGCTCATATGGGCTTGAAATGACTTCATGGCTCAACCAAAATGACTTATTTCCACTTACATCCACCCAATCTTCAATTTCCCAAATTTTCAATTTTTGACCCCCGGACCCTACACCTACTAAACCTACCCAATACCTCAAATTACCCAAATTTTTGCAAAATTTCCAAATTACCTAAAATTCTTCAAAATTATTCCCAAACATTTCTACACCACTCAAATTGACCATCTATATCCAAAAATACCAAAAATTCCAAGAAAACCTCCCAATACCCTCCAAATACCCAAAATACCCTTCTTGACCCAAAAATCCAAAAATTCAGAAAATTCCCAGAAAATTCCAGAAAATCCTAAATATTCCCAATTTCATTTTGTCCAACTACACCATGGGCCAATTTTGTCAATTTACCCTACTTTTGTCAAAACCCCCAAATTGACCCATTTTAACCCAAAGTGAACCCAATGTTAAACCAAACCTATCCAATTGACCCCAATTTTGGTCCAATTCAATTCTAAACTTCAATTCAACATTCCTAATACTAATTTAGACCAAATCCAAGTCCAATTTGATTGACATTTGGATCCAATTCCACTTTTGACCTTAAGGCCCATTTTTCGACCTAAGCCCAAACCTAACCCAAATGAACCCAAACCCCAAAAATCAAAGCCCAACCAAAGTCAAAACCTCTTTGAAACACTCCCATAAACACTTCTCAACAATAATTCTACATCAATTTCAACCCTAGCCCAACATTGGCCCAACTCGGCCCATTTGGACCTATATCGGCCCATTCACCAAAAGAATCCAAATCCAACCCAATTCAAGCCCAAACTACCCCAAATTTGCTTCAAGTTACTCATGACACATCCATGAGCTAAACCAAAAATTATTTGGCCCAACCTTTTACAAAAATTTTCATCCATAAACACATTCATAAACTTAAAAGCCCACTTCCCTTAAACCTTTCTAAAAGCCCATTTCCTTCAAAATTCAAAAGCCCAAATCTACCCTAAAGCCCACATGACATCTCCATTTGTCATCCATTTAATTAAATCCATTACCTAAGTCCTAAAATCACCATCAAATTATTCCAAATCAAGTTTCATACAAATTTCCATCAAAACATCCAAAATTCTTAAAACCCATTTTCATGAAATCGACCCAAGCTTTTCCCAAGCCAAATGGAGCCAAGGATGAGCCATTCACAAGCCATATGAAGCCATGAAAGTTTGGCATGTGACCATGCCATTAATGGCAAAAGGAGGAGGTCCTTTAACCATCTCCTAAAAGTCATTAACCTTAAGCATGTCTCCCCTTAACCAAGATTTAATCCAAATATTCTCTGGATAAGGACATCACCACCTCTCGACCAGCTAACCTAACCGATCTTCTCAGCCCAAGACCAGCCATGGGGAGGTGAACCCAACCCAAACCAATGGGTTGACCAATTTCAAGCCAAAATGACCCCTCCCCATTCCATTTTAATTCAAACACTTTACACATGTCCAAACCCAACCGACTTCACCATTGCCAAGTCCCCGACCTCCCCGGTCAAGATGGTGACCCATGCTCGCCGGCCGCCGCCCGGATCGCCGGAAAACACCACACCCGAGAGCTCACATGTGAGCCAACTTTGGAATTCCACCTCGCCGAGCCGCCCCATGCCCAATGGCCACCATGGCCGTTCTTCTCCTCACCGTAGCAACTCGATCCTAAGCCCTAACTCCCCCGGGAGGCCTCCCACCAACTTCTATTTAAACTCCACCCCTCTCGGCCATGAAGGAGAGAAGCACAAACCTTGCCAAAACTCGCCAAAATTGTTCCGCACCCTTCTCCACCCTTAGAGCACTCGATCCCCAGTGGAATTCCCCCGCCATTTCTCCTCCGAAAGCTCAATTTCGTAGTCGAAATTCCACCCAAAACCAGGACACTTCTCCACAGCGAGCCAATTCCCAAATTGATTGGCTCTACACCTTCACCGCACCAAGGGAAGGTGTCCACCATCAAAAGCCCCATCTCCAAGCCACCCAGCTTGCTCCAGTCCTCCAAGCTTTGTGATCGGGCTCGGTCGAAATCATATCCAGCAATTCACTGCACCAGGAGACTTCATCTGGAGCTTGCTAGGACCCAATCGAAGGCGCAACAACTCTCAGATTGAAGCCACACTTCTCTGAGCCAAGGTATGAGCTAACTCTTCATCCCGAGCTTCTGAAGATTCTCCATTTCAAATGCCTTAGTTTCAATGCATGTTAACCGTATGGATGCATTCGTCTCTTCAAGACGAATCCATAGAGCATAAGAACATAAAAATCCATTGAGAATCGAGTGAGATCTAGTGGATTTAGTGTGGACGGCTCTCGAGCGAGAACACTCGGGGACGATGAACGGATGCCGTCCATTCAATACACGCGCGGACGAACGGCTCGGATGGCGTCGGACCGAGAAACGGTGCGAGAACCGCGGGGCCCGGGCCGCCGACTCGTATGGCGGCGCCCAATCACAGCCGCGACACGTACCCCTTCGGAGCCGCCGATGTTTCACGCGGCGCCGCGTGGATAAATAGAAAATTAGGGTATTTTCTTATTTATTTAATTCCCTAAACTTCAAAAATCCATATCCTTGTGTAGAAAAATCATAAAAATAAAATAAAAATACCCTCTTGCTCAGTGAACAGAGGAGAATAATGTGGAAAAGAAATCACTTAATTTCATCAAGTATTTTATTTTTTATAATTTATTTACTCTCTGCATTGTTTTAATTCTCCATGCATGCATACAATTCACCATGGCATGAGACCATAGGGCTTTTGAAGCCTCTCGAACTCGGGAACATTCCCCGAATTTTCCAAGGTCGAAGCCATCTCTCGTGAAAAGTTATTTATTTTTCAAATGCATGTTGCCGTTTTGAGTATTTTAATTCCAAAATTAGCATGTTGTGAAATAAATTCTAGGAAAATTTGGTGATGTTCCTTATGACCAGAGAACCCTAGGAAAAATAGGTTTTGACTTAGTTCATTCAAAACAACCCTAATCGACTTAAACACCCAAAATAGGTCTTTAATTAATTAGAGTTAACCAGGTATTAAATTGACTTGAAATCAATTCTCCACTGATCTTTAGGATCAGGGGAACCCACCATAAAAATTTGAAGTCAATTGGACTTGGTTAGCCCCATTAATTGGGTTGATTAAGTCACTTAGCCATTTTAAACTTTAAAAATTCATAACTTTTAAAATACTTTTCAAAAATTCACCAAATTGGTTTTGGAGCCTCTCTGATATCAGGGGAACCTAAGAAAATTAAAATTTCAATTTTCTAAAAAAGTTGATTTTTAATAATATTTTAATATTTTTAATAATTAAAAAATAATAAAAATCACAAAAATAATAAAATTCACCAAAATGTCACATTTTGAATTCTAATCACTTAGGAACAAATCCCACATTTTTCCTAGGTCTATTTAGTGAGATATTGAATTTTAAAACCCTAGGGTAATTTTAAAATTTAAAAAAAAATGTATTTTCTAGCATTTTCAATAAAATAATTATAATAAATCATAGAAAAATCAGAAAATTGCAAAATTTGTTTCTCTGGTTTCCTTGATATCAGAGAGATTTTTGAAAAATATAAAATCCATTTTTCAACATTTATTTTATTTTTAAATTAATTAACACTCCAAAACTTAAAATAATTATAATAAAAATAATATAATTCAAAAAATCACCAAAATTGGTCCAAGTGCTTCTCTAGTCATTAGGAATGTCCCCTAATTTTCTTAAGGACAGAAACTTTCCTTTGGTCATGTTATCAAATTTTCCTTGAAAATCTCTATTTTCCACCCAAAATAATTATATAAATAAATTAAATACAGAAAAATCACATTTTCTCCTCTCATGTCTTTATTGACATATGAGTGAAGTCACATAAAAATTTCAAGTTCATTTAAGTTCAATTTAGTGAGTTATGAAATTATTAAGCTTAAGGGGTAAAATGGTAATTAAACTTTTAACCCTTAATTAAAACTTTAGGTTTAATAAAAAATCAACAAGTAAAATATTTGATCTTAATATGGTTTGGATGATTGAAATTTAAATAATTAAAGGGTAGAAACCCATTAAACAATTTTTTAAATGATTAAACTTTAATTAAATAATGGATTAAATTTGGAAGAATAATAAAATTGGAATTATTAAAATAGGGATATTTATTAGGAAGAGATTTATTCTTTAATTTAGAAATCCCTAAACTAATTATATCATTAATACTCAATTTTAATTAAAATGATAACTCAAATTTAAAATATTAAAAGACTTAATTAAATTATTAAACTCTTTTGAAATTTCAATTAAAATCAAAAATAAAATAAATTAAAGATAAATTAAATTAAAGTTAAATTAAATTTAATAATTAAATTAAATTAAGACAAATTAAATTAAATTAAATTAAAATTAAATCAAATTAAATTAAATAATTAAACTAAATTAAATAATTAAATTAAATTAAATTAAATCAAATTAAATTAAATTAAATAAAACAATTAAAATTAATTTAAATTAAATTAAATTTAATAATTAAATTAAATTAAAATTTAATAATTAAATTAAATTAAGTTAAATAATTAAATTAAATTAAATTAAATTAATTAAATTAAATCAAATTAAATTAATTAAATTAAATTAAATAATTAAATTAAATTAAATCAAATCAAATTAATTAAATACCAAATCAAATTAAGTTGAACTATGTTAAATTAAATCAAACTCAATTAAATTAAATTAAATTAAATATAAAACAACTTCGAACACTATTCCAAATTTAAACCCTTTAACTTAAATCAAATCATTTCAATACCAATTTACTCTCGAAAGTTTTAGTTATCATAACTCCTAAACATGAACATTAAATGAAATGTTACTTCACTTATAGTGATATTCAAATGTCCTAGTTCACCGAGCAAGATAACAATAAAACTTGAAATTCTTGGACGATTAATTCATTTGTATAATTAAATTCATTTCGACTTAAAACAATCCTAGAAATATCGAAAAGATGTTTAAGATTCCTCTTAAGCACTTCCTCAATATGATAGGACATTTATAAGAACAATCGGGTTTAACTATTCTTTGATGAAGAAAATCGTTTTCAAACAAAAACGCAAAGAACCTAGACGTCATAGGAGATGACTAGCTATGTGATTAGAATTTGGTAGAAAACCATAACCTTTCCCTTAGCTTTACCTAAGAACTTGCTTAAATATTCTAATTGAGTTTTAAGTGCAGCTTGAATGACGGGAAGACCCTCCGTGTACGCTTTTATTTTATTTTATTCGCAATTTACTTTCTTGCAATTTACTTTATTGCAAATGCATTTATTTTTCTTGCATGATAAACAACCGTTGCATGAAAACCCACACCTTTAGGATAGTACCCTAAAACTCGAAACCAAAACTAAGTTAAAAGTCATTGCAAGATAAAATTCACCGCCACAACATTTCAAAATATAAAACAACTCAAAATTTAATCACAAACAGTAACACAAAACTACAATTGCAACTAAATTAAAACGCCCCGTCGGATGATCGAGAATACCTCTGATGATGTAACCTACGTGTTGCTAACGGGATTTCCCACGGTCTAAATGAAAGTGTGGAACTCATTCAACTGAGTTTAGCAAATTCATCCGGACTAAGTGAATCCGATAAAAATAATGATGCCGAAGGATGGAACCGCGGGATCTTAACCGGTGTCGTTATAATCAACTTTAAGATTTGTTTTAATCAAAATACAAAACACTTGGAAATTAAGACCTCTCTAAACCAAAACACTTTTCTCATCTCCTGATTTATGGTTTCTAAAACTAAACCTCTGCAACAACAAGGGACTTGGAGCATGGTGGGCAAGCACGGCCATCGTCGTCCAAGAAACTTCGAACCTATTTCAACAAAACTTTCCTAGAATTAAATAACCAAGCCATAGGACTTCGAGGTAGTTCGCCTAGTGCAACATAAATCCTCAACCTTTTCGTTAGGCGCTTGCATAATCATTTTATGCAAATTAAGCCCTAACCGGTCTTAGGATTCCGAGGTAGTCGTCCGATACGACAATAAACCCTCACATTTTCTGAAGCTATTTGTTTGATTTTATCATACAAATATAAGCCCTAATTAATTAAAATCGGCAAGATTGAAATACTAAATAAACATTAGGACTTTCCTAAATTCAAGCCAAACAATAGGATAGTCGGAAATTACCGAAGTTCACTTCGAATCGTTGATTTCTCCTACCTTTCTTCCTCTGGATTCACAAAACAAAATGTTCCAAAACTTGATCCATTCCCTATCGAAATTCCAAAATTCAATCTTCGAAAACCTTAAACTTCGAAATTCTCGAAAGCGAATTATTGATTATTATCGAGAGTTTTCTTAGGTGATTCCCGTCACTTAAGATGTAATTAACTATGTGGGCTCGCCCTTATAGGAATTTTAAAGAACCTGCAGTAATATAAACCCCGTTTAATACTTTCATATTAGCTGTGGAATTTGTTCGGCCTATAAAATTGGTTCGCGTACCGTACGGATGTCACAAAACTTCTAGTTTATTTGATCGAGCCCCACCATCAAGCGTGTGTCTATCCTTAGGGATAGATACACGATTTCGTGGTGAGGTGCTCGTTTATATAAACTATTTGGGATGTGAGATCGGTTTAATCTCATATCTTAAAACTTTCAAATTTAAAAATTATTTTCAAAGCCAAATACTACTTTCTAAATTATATATATATTTAAATCAAATTTAAAATCTAAATTCGCCGATAACTTCGTTAGCGACCCTCTTTAAAATACAACACAACCTAAAAAATATGCCGACAAAATTTCGGCGACTCACCTGGGAATATTCCTCTCTCCATTATAATCAAATAATTTCGCTTTCAAAAATCCGTAGTGTATCCATGTCCCTAATGGATCAAACTACCCTTCTTTCCGTTGGAATACTATGTTCAGCTCTATCTCGAGCAAGTATAGCCAACATTCTCTCGGATTTAGGAGCCACCGTTTAGACACCCCTAAACAGAGAGGTTCCGAGATCCTTTTACCTCATTTCGAGGTAGGGTGGACCCCCGATAGGTGTTAGTTTAGGAGTGATCCTTCGAGTCGGGAAGTCTTGCTTAAGACTTTCTTTTCCTTTCGAATCGGATTCCTTACCTTCTCTACACCTTTCGAACATTCCGTTCTAAATAAACAAACCCTCTAATAAGTGATTCTTTTAACAAATGATTCTTTTTAATAAATACATGAACAAAGAATGAGTTCGGACTCTTTTCAATTCCTTTCTTTTCGTCCCGAAGAAAAGAAGCATAACTCGGGATCGACAACCGTAATCTACCTCGCAGAAATGGAAGCCCCGAAACCGATTTTCTCCTTCACCAACGGATCGGACTTCGCCTGTCTATAAGGATGAACCGCCCGACAATGGGGTCATCCGATTCGGACATGGATTTGAAAACACGAACGTCAAGGTCACCGACGTCTCCCTTTGCACCGACAAACAAGGTATCCGAAGCCGAGGAGCCACTCGCTCGAGTTCAACCTCAGGTCGACCCAAGAGTTTCCTCCCCGCAGAGGGTCCCGACTAGGAGGAGTACCGCCGTCCGCAGAGGACCGCTCTCACTACCCCCACTCGGTCTAGTTGTTTCCGCACCTACCCCGACTCTCGCCAAATCAAAGGGGAAAGGAATCCGTAACTATGATAAACCCGTTACCGCGGAGGGTACGGATCTTCCCGTAAGACCTTCCGTCTTCGAAATCGGGTCCAGCTCGAAGATTCCTTCGCCGACAAAGACCCAAAGAAGAAATAGAAATAGAAGGATCGCCGGGAAGCCGTAGCCGCCGAGGTCGCCTTCCCGGAGGAAATTCCGTAGTTGCCGTAATATACACCGTTACCGTAATATACACCACCGCCCGACTACATACCACTTTTGGGAGGAAGCAGGTTCCATCCCCTCTCCGCCGCAGAGGATGAAGAGAATGTTCGAAAGATTGCCGCCACATTACCACGACCCGCATACTACAGCGATAACCGCAAGAAAAGAACCGTAACTACGCCGTTTCGCTCGACCGCAAACTTTGGCAGAAAAGCTAAGCAAAGAAGGAAAACCGCCCCGTGTCGGAAATTCTACGAAGGATAGGGCGGGTGCCGGTCAAATCCCGTCTTGGGCCTCGAGTAGAACCCGCCGTCATGATAGAAAAGCCAAGCAAGAGAATGAAGGCTAGCCCGCCCGTCGTAGTATCGTGGTTGCAGCATTAGGGAGGATACCACCTTCCAAAGCATTTCGGCCGACGTACCATCCGGTCCCAGACCTTCCATCGCTAGAAGGATGGTGTGGCGTCCCACTACGGGGCAGCTTGAGACCGAAATGCAGCACCCGAGAAAGAAAGTCTCGCCAGAGGCCGGAATCCGAAGAAAGTGCTACCGCGATGAAGGGGACTCGTGAAAAAGGACCCGCAACCATCGCATGACAACCACAAAGATACACGAAAGCTCCGCTAGAAGATGCCATGGAAAAGCTCGAGAACCGACATCCGACGGTTGGCAAAAGAAAGAGAAGAAAAGTTCGGAGATGAGATCGACTCATCGGAATTCATGGACAACGAATATGCGAAATCAACATGGTCGAGACACGAGCTTCATCGCTTCTCAAGGTGCTCCTGCGCACCGCAGAAAGAGAGGAGCCGGAACCGATGAAGAGACAGCCTTCAGAAAAGGACGACACGATCGCTCAAATGGCGAAGAGGATGGAAGAAATGGCCATAGCTCTAGCCACTCTCCAAAGTCAAGTACAACCACATAGAGAGACACCCCTAGAAGTCATTCACATCGTAGACGGAGGGAAGGAGATTACATCCGTCAATGGGGATGACCAGCTGAAAAAGGATACAACACAAAGTATGATCCCCGAAAAGGATATCAAGAACTTGGTAGAGCGAAGCAAGTGCGAGAAGCCCTAGCACAATCGAAGAACGGGACATCTATTCGGACGGTGGACCTTATCCGAAGAATTCAACGCCGTCCAATACCCGAAGGGCTTCGTACCACCTCTCGTTTAAGACCTTCGACGGAACCGGGAACCCCCGACAAGCATGTCGCACACTTTCGTGCCGCTGTTGCAATGCCGGCGGGAGCGATGCGCTACTCTTCCGACGAGCTCGTTAGCGATCCGTCGTGAATCGCCTTCGACCGGTATGCGAATTACCCAACGGATCCGTAAAGACATTTTCGTAGCTAGAGAGCCTCTTCATTAAGCGATTTGCCGGAGCTCGACACTCACATCACTATAGGTGATTTAGTGGTAAGGCCGAATGAAACTCTAGTGGATTACATACTTCGATGGAGAAATTTAAGTATGAAGTGTGAACCACAACCGCAAGAACAACATGCAATCGGCATCTCGCTTAAAAGCATTCACGGCCCGATAAGCACTTCTCCTCAAGGGATTCACTATTAAGACTTTTGAGAAGTTGTTAAGCAAGGCCGGAAGCTTGCAAGAAGAGGCGAAGCAATTAAGTTTTGCCGACAAGACGGACATGCGTAGCCGGTGAAGACTTTCGAAAAGAAATCCGGGGTCGTTGCAGCAGCTTGACAAAGGCAAACAACCGATGCAAATACCACCGTAACGGCCGCAAAGAACCACAACAAAATTACCAAAGAACCCCGGTCCAGCTATTAGTCGTCTCCGCAAGATGAACAACCGTCTCGTCCGCAACGTACATCGAGGAGCTTCGAGCAGAGAATATCCGTTCAAGAATGAAGCAAGCACTCAAAGATGTTCCGTAGCTTAATGAAAACTCCAGATTTCCAACCGCTGGAGCCCAAAAGACCAGAGGAAGTCAACAAGAAAGGTGATCCCAACTTTTGCCCCTACCATCGGATGCTTCGGGCACAAGATAGAAGACCGCATTACCTTCAAAAGTTGGCTCAACGACAACCTTCTGAAAGGAAATATAACAATCTCGAAGGAGTACATGAAGGAACCCCGTAAAGGAGGTTCCGTCAATAGTTATCTCAACCGATCCCGTCATTCCGATAGATCCCTATGCAACCGACGATGGATGGACTACCGCCTCGGACGAGATCTTCGAAGAAGATTTTAGACAACATCCGAACCGCTTCGTGCGAGCTTCAATTCGTAGTTCGAGACCCGTTAAGCCGGTACTATCACTTGCGATGAAGAGCCACCTCGACAGGAGAAAATCGAAGAGAAGAAGAAAATCGACGAAGAAGAGGGGACCGAGACTCCTAAGGCTGGACTAGGGGCCGCTTATCCTAGGATAGTTGTTTCCGATTCGGGGAGAAATCCCTCGAACCTCTCGATTTTGTATGATTATCTCGCTCACTTCGGTGGGATCATATAATGATAAGGGTGATGGCGTTGGCTACGTTTTGACCGTTTCTAACGATTACGTAACTAGCGACAATCCGGGCGTCGATTTCGATACCAACAACAATTCTCAAATCATACAAGATCTCGACGATCAAAATGACGAAGAAGACATCCATCAAGGAGGCTTCGAGAGTTCAACAAGCAACGGATCTATCTCGTGAGTTTCGAGGAGCTCCAGCTACGATAGAAGTTAGAGCCTTCGCATTTGGAAGATAATCCGAAGAGCCGCCATTCCGATTCAGGAGGAGACACCGACAAACTCAATACTAGATTCGAAGAAATTACGTAGTCAACCTAAGAAGTGGAAAAGTTCTACCTCCGAGAATGGGTCCAAAAGACAAAGGAAAGCGTGTGGTCGTTCAAGAAGAACCAACCCCGACAGAAGAAATACCCATTCGAGAAGAAGCCGAGACGCAGGAGAACAAAGTGGACTACAACGTGCTAGCCCATCTTAGGAAACTACCGCCAAACCGAGCATTTACGATGCTCTCATCTTATCAAAGGAGATGAGGGAAGCTCCGATCAAGGCCTTACTTGATCCGGAAATTCGCTTAGCTCAAATGGCCGGAGATTCCTTAGATGAGGTTTGCTCGTTAAAGGAACAACGAGGTGTTACCTTCACGCGACAATGACCTACTACTTGGGATGCTGCATCACAACCGACCGTTGTACATTTCGCTCACAATCGGGAAGTTTACGCTCTCCGCAGTTTTGGTGGATCCAGGAGCATCAATCAATATAATGAGTCTTCGAACACTAAGCATACTTGGAAATTGATGCTCGTGAGCTCGAGGCCGACAAAATGTTATTAAGAGGATTCAACCGTAAAGGAGAAAGAGCCCTCGGTCAATAACGCTATCGATGAAGACCGGTGACTTAGCAAAGACAACCGCAAAATTTCACATAATCGATTCGAAACGTCGTTCAACGCTTTACCTGGGCCGACCATGGATACATGAAAACAGGATGGTACCATCATCTCTACACCAAGGGCATCAAGTACTACGATGGAGGGGAACAATGCATCAAAGGCGACTTACAACCATTCTCCGTACATGAGATTGGAATCCATGAAGACGCAGCTTATTATGCACCGCCAAAGAAAACAATCTTCTCCGCAGATACCGTAACAAATGAAGCAAAGAAAGTTCATGACAACGAAGAACCTCGAAGTTCTAGTCCAACAGCCACTCACCACTCCCTTCCGGCGAGATGGTGAAGGTTTCTCCACAACTCGCATCCGAGGTCGAGGCCGGGACGAGGCCGTGGTAGAGACACTAGGACAATTGGACGAGGAAACCAGCCATCAATGTCGATCGGGAAGATAGTTCGAAGAGGAAAAGAAATCAAGCAAGAAGCAAGCAACAATAAGTCGAAAGAAGCCGCAATACAAGATCTCCCTCGAAGATGAAAAGAACGAAGAATACAAATCAATGTACGAGAAGATTAACCACTACGTACATACTATGACCCTAACTCCGATCCATTCTAATAAGATCGAGGGTATGGAGGTCAAAGAGGTACGTAGTGACGGTGCAAAGCCGATCAAATTCTACCGTGGTGCTTCTTCCTCCAAAACCGAAAATAATGTACAATTCGAAGATGTCACTTCATCGAATTAATGGAATTACCTTTTGGGTGGTACTCTCCCCGTGTTCAAAATTTAATTCAACGTGGTTTCTTACCTCGACAATGGACAAAAGGCCAATCACAACATTTTGAAAAGTTATGGAATAACTCCGGCCGTCCACCCAATTCAAAGTATGGACTCGGATTCAGCACAAGTAGGTCGACTGACGATACCGAATTTTGTTTGGTTGTCACTTGCAAGCCCAATGAAAACCGCATGGAAACTACGGACGAACTCGAAGATTTACAAATCGGAGACGCTCCACCGTAATTCGAAGAAGAAATTAAATCCACAATAGATGAGTTAATGGAAGTTAACTTAGGTACTAGCGAAGAACCTAGACCTACCTTTGTTAGCTCCTTACTCAACAAAGAAGACTCCGAAGAAATAATCAAGTTATTAATGGAATTTAAAGACTGTTTGCTTGGAGCTACGAAGAAATGCCGAGATTAGCTCCGCAGGTTGCAGTCCATAAGCTAGGAGTAGATCCTACTTCGTCCCGCCGACAAGGTCCCGTAAGAATGCGTCTAGAAATCGAACAACAAGTCATAGCCGAGTTAAAAAGCTAATAGACGCTAAATTTGTCCGTGAAGAACAATACCCGACTTGGCTAGCCAACGTAGTGCCACCGAAAGAAGAATGGTCGATCGTAATTTGTGTGGACTTCGCAGATTTAAACAAGGCATGTCCAAAAGATGAATTCCCTCTACCGATTCCAGAATCGATGATCGATATTGCTTCGACACATGAAATATTCTCATTCATGGATGGGTCTTCGTGATACAACTAGATAAAAATGGCTCCGTAAGATGAAAAGCTTACAAACATTCGTAACGCCGATCGGAGTATTTTGCTACACAATGATGCCATTCGGATCGAAGAACGCAGGAGCAACTTACCAAAGAGCAATGACAAGAATTTTTGATGATCTCATCCACAATCAAGTCGAATGCTACGTGGACGATGTCGTCATCAAAAGCAAAGTAAAGGAAAACCACCCGTATGATTTGAGAATTGTTTTCGAACGATTAAGACAATTTAACCTTAAGATGAATCCTTTAATGCGCCTTCGGCGTCACCTCCGGAAATTCCTAGGATTCGTTGTCCGACATCGTGGAATTGAAATCGATCCGGAGAAGATTAAAGCCATCTTAGAAATGCCGCCTCCCAAAACCTTAAAACAACTACGATCTTTTCAAGGGAAGCCGGCATATCTTCGACGCTTTATCTCAAACCCGTCGTAGGTGTCACCTTTCTCGCACTAGTTAAAAAGGACGCCAAATTTATTCGGGAAGAGAAATGCCGAAGGCCTTCGAAGACATTAAACAATATTTAATGACACCTCCCGTCTTAGCAGCCTCAGCCTCGTGTAGTCACTGATACTTTACACCGCGGCTCTAGACGACTCCTGAGCTCCGTTAGCCTGTGTCAATGATGAGGGTAAAGAAAATGCTCTTTACTACTTAAGCCGTCGTTTACTTCCGACGGAAGTAAGGTATCCCGCAATCGAAAAGCATTGTTTGGCCCCGATCTTCGCCGCTCAAAAGCTCAGCACTACATGCTTTCTCATAAGGTCAACTCGATTTCGAAGTTTAATCCATTGCAATACTCGATGACTCGTCCAACACTTTCCTGCAGACTTGCCGATGGTCAATGATATTATCGCAATTCGATATAACTTTCGTGCCTCTCGCGTGCCGTAAAGGGACAAGTCTTAGCAGACTTCCGCAAAGACACCCTTTGCCGCCGAATCTCCTCTCAATGACGATCCGCCGATGAACAAATAATGAACCTAGAAGACCTCGACGATCGACGTTGGGAATTATATTTCGACGGAGCATCTTCAAGACACAAAGACGAAGAATCGCAAGTGATAAGTGCTCTGTAAGGCAGGAATCGGGCTAATCTTTATAACACCGGAGCGTGGGATGTTAAGATACTCCTACCACTCGACAGAACCGTGTACAAACAACGAGCGGAATTACGAAGCCCTCATAACGGGATTGGAATTAACCATTCAAATGGGGATAACAGTACATCAACATCTACGGGATTCACAGCTAATCATTCAACAGATCACGGACAATACAGAATTTTTAAACCAAGACTCGAACAATACTTCCAAAGATGCCATACAACTTGTTGGAATAGATTCCAAATGTGACAATCTACAAAATTCCTAGAAAAGAGAATGCTTTAAACAGATGCTTTAGCCCGTCTCGCAAAAGAATTTGCCTCGTTTGCAAGATGAATCGATGGAAGTGTCGCTCACTGAGCGTCAGTCCTATCGCAACTCGACATAGTGCATGATACACAAATCGAAGAAGAAAAGAATCAGCTATGCAGAAGGATGTAAAACACGTAAGATCATGACATGACCATCGATAGACTACCCGCAAACAGAAAGCTACCGGACGATAGGTCGCTAGCCCATCGGATCGAGAAAAGAACTCGTCTTACGCATTAATAAACAACACATTGTACGTAAGGTCTTTTCGATCAAATGTGGCTAAGGTGCTTAAGCGGGTCCGAGGCCCGTGAAATCTTTAAAGAGGTGCATTCAGACTCGTGGCGCTCACTCGCCGGGTCCAAAAATGAAGATGAAAATTAAAAGACTAGGGTACTACCGGCCCTCGATGATGACCGACCGCATGAAAATCGCCAAGAGCCGTCATCAATGCCAAGTGCACGGAGTGGTTCTACACCAACCTCCAAATGTGCTGCACCCGACAATTGCGTCGTGGCCATTCGAATGTCAGGGCACAGATATAGTGGGTCCAATAGAACCACCATCTTCAAAAGGACATCGCTTCATTCTTGCGGCTACGGATTACTTTTCCAAGTGGGCGTAGGCAGCTCCACTCAGAGAAGTGAAAGCACACCACGTGCTACGGCTTTTCAAGAACCAAGTTGTCTACCGTTTCGGAGTGCCGCGCAGATTATCTCGTATAATGGGTCAGCATTCGAAGCACACAAATCAACAATTTTGTCAGAGACACGGAATCGACCGGCGATACTCAACAATTTACTACCCAAGAGCAAACGGTCTCGCCGAGGCTTTTAATAAAACTCTCGTTCAAATCTTAAAGAAAACCTCGGACGATAATAAGAGAAATTGGCACGAGAAATTGTTAGAAGCCTTATGGGCCTACCGGACAACCTTCGTAACTCCTACTCAAGCTACACCTTACGCTCCGGTGTATGGGTCCGAGGCAAGTGTTACCTTTAGAGGTTCAGCTTCCTTCACTCGTAATTGCAGCTTGCAAACAAGATCACGACGAAGAAAACGCCGACTACGACTCGAAGAATTAGAAAGCTTGGAAGGGAAAAGACTTGCAAGACAACATGAATTTAGAACTATACCAAGCTAAGATGGTTCAAGCCCATGACAAACCGGGTCCGCCCAAGAACCTTCAAAGTTGGTGACTTAGTTCTCGTTCTCAAGAGACCTATTCTCGCACACCGCAAGATAGGAGGAAAATTTGAACCCACTGGGAAGGACCGTTCGTGGTTGAAGCAAGATACTCGTGAGGTTCCTACCAACTCAGTGAATCGCCGTGGAGAACGACATATGCTTCCAATCAACTGGACGATACTTGAAAAAGTATTACGCTACCCGATGTTTCGAAGGAATGAATTCTTCATCCCTAAGAAACACGGTGAAGTAATTACTTATGATCGGGTCCGAACCCAAAAATAATAAAATGTGCTAAAATAAATAAAATCATGATAATAAAGTTTTCCTCGTTTTCTTTTCCAAATCAAAATCTCTTTCCCGATCTTATCCCGCTTCATTCCCGTTAAATTTAAAATAAAAAGAAGAAAAATATATGTCTTTAATAAACATTTTCTTAATGTTCTTGTTCTTAGTACAACCCCTGATCCTTTTCCTTGTCTTTTCGCAGGGAAATGTCGAACGGGCGGTTGGTCTTGAACTTTAAGAATGGCGTAAGCCTTGCACTCGATGAAAAGAGGGTGAAAGATGGAGCGATAATCGAGATCGACTCGCATTTCGCACCCAGCAGCCTACAAGACGAGGAAAGTGACCGGGTCCCAAGCTAACCGAGAAGAACCGCCCTGACGTACAACGGATGAAAGTGGGTGGCCCAAGCCACCAATCCAACAACAAGAAAAGAAAGGCAAATACCGAAGAAGACAAGAAAATGAAGTCCGTAATCGCTACAACGGAGGGCAGGCTTGTCGCCGCCGCGCCCACGGAGATTCAAGAAGTTCGGAGAGCTACTCTCACGGCCACGCAACGAAGAAATAAGAATCGCCGTATCCGTAAAATGTTAACAAAACTAGCCGCGGACCAGCCACGACGAGACAATTGCTAATGCCAAGCACTCACATTTCAAGGACACCGGCTCACCGAGAACTCGAAGAAAGGAGGCCGCTCCTAGAATAACGAAAAGAACCAGTGGAAATCTCCGTAAGATCGAAGAAAGAAGGCTACCACGCCACCGGATAGAACCACCACGCAGTGGCATGACCTTGTTGCGTGCAGCAACCCCGGGGATGTCCCGACGTGCATCATCCCCGAGGAGCCGAGGTATGCAGGGGAACGTGAAGGGATTGAACCATATATCCCACAATATGTCACAAGGCCTCGCCATCCGCAGATCATTCCGGAATACGAGCCGGAGAGGATGCGAATGTTGAAAAGAAAACTTTCGAATACTTCGAGAGAATTAAAGGAAGAAGAATCAACATACTAGAAGGCCTCGAGCTACACACCGACGTATTCTCAGAGTATGAACAACAAGAAATCGTGGATTGTATCCAGGATTTGAAGAGAATGGGCCGAGCAGGCCGCTTAAGGGAAAACACATACTCGAACCCCGGAGATGGATGCCGTGGAAAGGAAGAATCACAATACAATGCGGATGCCGCTACAACTTTGTCGAAGATGTAAAGGAAACCCACCGTGGATACTCCGTCATGGCCAAGTGGATCCGATGCCACTAGTCATCAAGAGAATGGTAAAAAGATTGATAACATGGAGGGTATCGCCAGCAGATTGCATACCCAATAGCCGCATTATCAACATCTACAAACGGGGTGACCGCATACCCCCACATATCGATCACCACGACTTCGTCGACCTTCGTACACGGTCTCTTTCTCGAATGAGTGCAACATCATGTTCGGATCCGACCTCCGGATAGCAGGCCCGGGTGAGTTCCGAGGGCCGCAAAAGATACCTTTACCGGTGGGTTCCGTCATGATATTGCAAGGTAACGGAGCAGTATATCGCAAAGCATTGCATACCAGAGTGCCAAGTGAGCGAATCTCAGCTACTTTCGAAGGATGGACGACAAAGAAAATACCTTACCATTTCCAACCGCATCCGTAGTTAGAGAACCTCCGCCTTACGAGCCGTGAGTTATATGGGAAATATCACACCTCCAATGTACATCCAACTCGGCATCCTTGCCAAGGATGGCTTGGAAGGTGATGTTATCGACCATGTACCTCACTATTCGTACATGGATTTTCGACGTATGATTCTTTTGATGGATCAACAAAGATCATACACAAACCGTTTTGAGTCTACATGGATTGTATGAAATATATTCCAGCATCGAGTTGTACGACGTATTTTCAACATGATTGGAATGAAAGTGACCATGTCACGTTTTTGGCCTTCACCTCTTTTGTGCAAATTGATCGGGAAACGCCATTAAAGTTAAATGAACTTCGAACAAAGAACGTAAAAGAAAAAAGAGAATAAAAGAAAACTTTCTAAAAAAAAAATCTGAAAAATGACAAATACCAAGTTCACATGAACATTAAATAAACAATAAAATAAAATTTGAACCATTAAAAGATAAACGAAATCAACTTCAAAATCAAATTCCATCCTTCCAAACTTCAAAATCAAATTCCATCCTTCCAAATTCCGAATCAAATTTCAATCTTTTCAAATCTCAAATCAAATTCTCAATCAAATTCCAAATCCACTCTCGATCAAATTTCAAATTTGATCTTCCCAAATCTCAAATCAAACTCTTTTGGGTCGAGGATTTTACATCCAAGACTGCACTGCTTTAGGATTCTTTTCCTATTGCACTGAAATACATCAAAATCAAACTCTTTTGGGTCGAGGATTTTACATCCAAGACCGCACCGCTTTAGGATTCTTTTCCTACCGCACCGAAATACATCAAATCAAACTCTTTGGGTCGAGGATTTTACATCCAAGACCGCACCGCTTTAGGATTCTTTTCCTATCGCACCGAAATACATCAAATTCAAACCTTTGGGTCGAGGATTTTACATCCAAGACCGCACCGCTTTAGGATTCTTTTCCTATCGCACGTAAATACATCAAAATCAAACTCTTTGGGTCGAGGATTTTACATCCAAGACCGCACCGCTTTAGGATTCTTTTCCTATCGCACCGAAATACATCAAATTCAAACCTTTGGGTCGAGGATTTTACATCCAAGACCGCACCGCTTTAGGATTCTTTTCCTACCGCACCGAAATACATCAAATCAAACTCTTTCGGGTCGAGGATTTTACATCCAAGACCGCACCGCTTTAGGATTCTTTTCCTATCGCACCGAAATACATCAAGTTCAAACCTTTTGGGTCGAGGATTTTACATCCAAGACCGCACCGCTTTAGGATTCTTTTCCTATCGCACCGAAATACATCAAATTCAAACCTTTGGGTCGAGGATTTTACATCCAAGACCGCATTGCTTTAGGATTCTTTTCCTACCGCACCGAAATACATCAAATTCAAACTCTTTTGGGTCGAGGATTTTACATCCAAGATCGCACTACTTTAGGATTCTTTTCCTATCGCACCGAAATACATCAAATCAAACTCTTTCGGGTCGAGGATTTTACATCCAAGATCGCACCGCTTTAGGATTCTTTTCCTATCGCACCGAAATACATCAAAATCAAACTCTTTTGGGTCGAGGATTTTACATCCAAGACCGCACCGCTTTAGGATTCTTTTCCTATCGCACCGAAATACATCAAATCAAACTCTTTTGGGTCGAGGATTTTTACATCCAAGACCGCACCGCTTTAGGATTCTTTTCCTATCGCACCGAAATACATCAAATTCAAACCTTTTGGGTCGAGGATTTTACATCCAAGATCGCATCGCTTTAGGATTCTTTTCCTATCGCACCGAAATACATCAAAATCAAACTCTTTCGGGTCGAGGATTTTACATCCAAGACCGCACCGCTTTAGGATTCTTTTCCTATCGCACCGAAATACATCAAATTCAAACCTTTTGGGTCGAGGATTTTACATCCAAGATCGCACCGCTTTAGGATTCTTTTCCTACCGCACCGAAATACATCAAATCAAACTCTTTCGGGTCGAGGATTTTACATCCAAGACCGCACCGCTTAAGGATTCTTTTCCTATCGCACCGAAATACATCAAATTCAAACTTTTGGGTCAAGGATTTTAGATCCAAGACCGCACTCGCTTTAGGATTCTTTCCCTATTGCACCGAAATACATCAAATCGAATTCCCGGGTTAAGGAATTTACATCCGAGATCGCATCGCTTTAGGATTCTTTCCCTATCGCACCGAAATACATCAAAATCAAACTCTTGAGGTTAAGGATTTTACATCCAACACCGCATTACTCTGAGATATCTTCTCATTGCAATGATTCAATCTAATCAATTCAATTTTCTTTCTAGGTTGGGGATGTTACATCTAAAACCTCAAAATCCCAATTTTCATTTCAAATCAAATCCCTCAAATTAATTTTGACAAAACTTCAATCTAAATTGAAACTCCAAACTAAAATTTAAACTCACACATCAAAACATAAATTGAAACAAAATAAAATCTAAATCGAAATTCCCTGTGTCATGTGATTTGGGATTTACCTCCTCTTCCTTTCCCCACCGAGAGTTCAAGAATCTCCGGCTCCGCAGATATACTTGACACTCCCCAGCGAAACTCTTCTACTTCGTCCTAAGTTCGTCACTTGGACATCTATGTTGGTTTTGTTGATCACTTCGTCAACACCAATACGCGCGGTGTGCTCCGTCACCACCACACCTATTGGGGTCCATTTGTCGACCTCATTTTCGATGAGGTCTTCCCTTCTTCTTTTAGTGCTTAGGATCTAGCCTCAGCTTTTCCTTCGACTATCTTAGAGGAGTAGAATCGGGACCCACCTTTTAGAAATTCCAAACATTTCTAAACTCCCCGCAAACTCCACAAATTCGACCATAGACCCCTAATCACCTAGAGGGTTGAAATCAAATGTGGAAGTTTAAAGGATGAGTTCCTATGGGCTCTTCGGCCTCAGACTACCCCGGCGGCCCGGTCCGATGAGGGGCCGACTTACACACACTACACTTATACACTACACTTACACACTACATTTCCACACACTTCCTAAAACCACACCCATACCCAACTTGACCTCCCGACTCATGTAGGTGATTCACATGGATGGTCCTTAACCCCTAAGCCCTCGCGCAAGAGGGTTAGAACAACATAAATGAATGCCTCAAATGAGTCCTCTCATGGCTCATATGGGCTTGAAATGACTTCATGGCTCAACCAAAATGACTTATTTCCACTTACATCCACCCAATCTTCAATTTCCCAAATTTTCAATTTTTGACCCCCGGACCCTACACCTACTAAACCTACCCAAAACCTCGAATTACCCAAATTTTTGCAAAATTTCCAAATTACCTAAAATTCTTCAAAATTATTCCCAAACATTTCTACACCACTCAAATTGACCATCTATATCCAAAAATACCAAAAATTCCAAGAAAACCTCCCAATACCCTCCAAATACCCAAAATACCCTTCTGACCCAAAAATCCAAAAATTCAGAAAATTCCCAGAAAATTCCAGAAAATCCTAAATATTCCCAATTTCATTTTGTCCAACTACACCATGGGCCAATTTTGTCAATTTACCCTACGTTTGTCAAAACCCCCAAATCGACCCATTTTAACCCAAAGTGAACCCAATGTTAAACCAAACCTATCCAATTGACCCCAATTTTGGTCCAATTCAATTCTAAACTTCAATTCAACATTCCTAATACTAATTTAGACCAAATCCAAGTCCAATTTGATTGACATTTGGATCTAATTCCACTTTTGACCTTAAGGCCCATTTTTCGACCTAAGCCCAAACCTAACCCAAATGAACCCAAACCCCAAAAATCAAAGCCCAACCAAAGTCAAAACCTCTTTGAAACACTCCCATAAACACTTCTCAACAATAATTCTACATCAATTTCAACCCTAGCCCAACATCAGTCTAATCTGGCCCATTTGGACCTATATTGGCCCATTCACCAAAAGAATCCAAATCCAACCCAATTCAAGCCCAAACTACCCCAAATTTGCTTCAAGTTACTCATGACACATCCATGAGCTAAACCAACAATTATTTGGCCCAACCTTTTACAAAAATTTTCATCCATAAACACATTCATAAACTTAAAAGCCCACTTCCCTTAAACCTTTCTAAAAGCCCATTTCCTTCAAAATTCAAAAGCCCAAATCTACCCTAAAGCCCACATGACATCACCATTTGTCATCCATTTAATTAAATCCATTACCTAAGTCCTAAAATCACCATCAAATTATTCCAAATCAAGTTTCATACAAATTTCCATCAAAACATGCAAAATTCTTAAAACCCATTTTCATGAAATTGACCCAAGCTTTTCCCAAGCCAAATGGAGCCAAGGATGAGCCATTCACAAGCCATATGAAGCCATGAAAGTTTGGCATGTGACCATGCCATTAATGGCAAAAGGAGGAGGTCCTTTAACCATCTCCTAAAAGTCATTAGCCTTACGCATGTCTCCCCTTAACCAAGATTTAATCCAAATATTCTTGGATAAGGACATCACCACCTTCGACCAGCCTAGCCTAACTCGATCTTCTCAGCCCAAGACCACCATGGGGAGGTGAACCCAACCCAAACCAATGGGTTGACCAATTTCAAGCCAAAATGACCCCTCCCCATTCCATTTTAATTCAAACACTTTACACATGTCCAAACCCAACCGACTTCACCATTGCCAAGTCCCGACCTCCCCGGTCAAGATGGTGACCCATGCCTCGCCGGCCGCCGCCCGGATCGCCGGAAAACACCACACCCGAGAGCTCACATGTGAGCCAACTTTGGAATTCCACCTCGCCGAGCCGCCCCATGCCCAATGGCCACCATGGCCGTTCTTCTCCTCACCGCAGCAAACTCGATCCTAAGCCCTAACTCCCCCCGGAGGCCTCCCAACCCAGCCTCTATTTAAACTCCACCCTCTCGGCCATGAAGGAGAGAAGCACAAACCTCGCCAAAACTCGCCAAAATTGTTCCGCACCCTTCTCCACCCTTAGAGCACTTGATCCCCGTGGAATTCCCCGCCATTTCTCCTCTCGAAAGCTCAATTTCGTAGTCGAAATTCCACCCAAAACCAGGACACTTCTCCACAAGTGAGCCAATTCCCAAATTGATTGGCTCTACACCTTCACTGCACCAAGGGAAGGTGTCCACCATCAAAAGCCCCATCTCCAAGCCACCTGGCTGCTCCAGCCTCCAAGCTTTGTGATCGGGCTTGGTCGAAATCATATCCGAGCAACTCACTGCACCAGAGACTTCATCCGGAGCTTGCTAGGACCCAATCGAAGGCGCAACAACTCTCGGATTGAAGCCACACTTCTCCGAGCCAAGGTATGAGCTAACTCTTCATCCCGAGCTTCGAAGATTCTCCATTTCAAATGCCTTAGTTTCAATGCATGTTAATCGTATGGATGCATTCGTCTCTTCAAGACGAATCCATAGAGCATAAGAACATAAAAATCCATCGAGAATCGAGCGAGATCTTAGTGGATTTAGTGTGGACGGCTCTCGGCGAGAACACTGGGGACGATGAACGGATGCCGTCCATTCAATACACGCGCGGACGAACGGCTCGGATGGCGTCGGACCAGGAAACGGTGCGAGAACCGCGGGGCCCGGGCCGCCGACTCGGATGGCGGCGCCTAATCACAGCCGCGACACGTACCCCTTCGGAGCCGCCGATGTTTCGCCGGGCGCCGCGTGGATAAATAGAAAATTAGGGTATTTTCTTATTTATTTAATTCCCTAAACTTCAAAAATCCATATCTTTGTGTAGAAAAATCATAAAAATAAAATAAAAATACCCTCTCGCTCAGCTGAATCGTAGGAGAATAATGTGGAAAAGAAATCACTTAATTTCATCAAGTATTTTATTTTTTATAATTTATTTACTCTCTCGCATTGTTTTAATTCTCCATGCATGCATACAATTCACCATGGCATGAGACCATAGGGCTTTTGAAGCCTCCGAACTTGGGAACATTCCCCGAATTTTCCAAGGTCGAGGCCATCTCTGTGAAAAGTTATTTATTTTTCAAATGCATGTTGCCGTTTTGAGTATTTTAATTCTAAAAATTAGCATGTTGTGAAATAAATTCTAGGAAAATTTGGTGATGTTCCTTATGACCAGAGAACCCTAGGAAAAATAGGTTTCGACTTAGTTCATTCAAAACAACCCTAATCGACTTAAACACCCAAAATAGGTCTTTAATTAATTAGAGTTAACCAGGTATTAAATTGACTTGAAATCAATTCTCCACTGATCTTTAGGATCAGGGGAACCCACCATAAAAATTTGAAGTCAATTGGACTTGGTTAGCCCCATTAATCGGGTTGATTAAGTCACTTAGCCATTTTAAACTTTAAAAATTCATAACTTTTAAAATACTTTTCAAAAATTCACCAAATTGGTTTTGGAGCCTCTCTGATATCAGGGGAACCTAAGAAAATTAAAATTTCAATTTTCTAAAAAAGTTGATTTTTAATAATATTTTAATATTTTTAATAATTAAAAAATAATAAAAATCACAAAAATAATAAAATTCACCAAAATGTCACATTTTGAATTCTAATCACTTAGGAACAAATCCCACATTTTTCCTAGGTCTATTTAGTGAGATATTGAATTTTAAAACCCTAGGGTAATTTTAAAATTTAAAAAAAAATGTATTTTCTAGCATTTTCAATAAAATAATTATAATAAATCATAGAAAAATCAGAAAATTGCAAAATTTGTTTCTCTGGTTTCCTTGATATCAGAGAGATTTTTGAAAAATATAAAATCCATTTTTCAACATTTATTTTATTTTTAAATTAATTAACACTCCAAAACTTAAAATAATTATAATAAAAATAATATAATTCAAAAAATCACCAAAATTGGTCCAAGTGCTTCTCTGGTCATTAGGAATGTCCCCTAATTTTCTTAAGGACAGAAACTTTCCTTTGGTCATGTTATCAAATTTTCCTTGAAAATCTCTATTTTCCACCCAAAATAATTATATAAATAAATTAAATACAGAAAAATCACATTTTCTCCTCTCATGTCTTTATCGACATATGAGTGAAGTCACATAAAAATTTCAAGTTCATTTAAGTTCAATTTAGTGAGTTATGAAATTATTAAGCTTAAGGGGTAAAATGGTAATTAAACTTTTAACCCTTAATTAAAACTTTAGGTTTAATAAAAAATCAACAAGTAAAATATTTGATCTTAATCTGGTTTGGATGATTGAAATTTAAATAATTAAAGGGTAGAAACCCATTAAACAATTTTTTAAATGATTAAACTTTAATTAAATAATGGATTAAATTTGGAAGAATAATAAAATTGGAATTATTAAAATAGGGATATTTATTAGGAAGAGATTTATTCTTTAATTTAGAAATCCCTAAACTAATTATATCATTAATACTCAATTTTTAATTAAAATGATAACTCAAATTTAAAATATTAAAAGACTTAATTAAATTATTAAACTCTTTTGAAATTTCAATTAAAATCAAAAATAAAATAAATTAAAGATAAATTAAATTAAAGTTAAATTAAATTTAATAATTAAATTAAATTAAGACAAATTAAATTAAATTAAATTAAAATTAAATCAAATTAAATTAAATAATTAAACTAAATTAAATAATTAAATTAAATTAAATTAAATCAAATTAAATTAAATTAAATAAAACAATTAAAATTAAATTAAATTAAATTAAATTTAATAATTAAATTAAATTAAAATTTAATAATTAAATTAAATTAAGTTAAATAATTAAATTAAATTAAATTAAATTAATTAAATTAAATCAAATTAAATTAATTAAATTAAATTAAATAATTAAATTAAATTAAATCAAATCAAATTAATTAAATACCAAATCAAATTAAGTCAACTATGTTAAATTAAATCAAACTCAATTAAATTAAATTAAATTAAATATAAAACAACTTGAACACTATTCCAAATTTAAACCCTTTAACTTAAATCAAATCATTCAATACCAATTTACCCTCGAAAGTTTTAGTTATCATAACTCCTAAACGTAACATTAAATGAAATGTTACTTCACTTATAGGATATTCAAATGTCCTAGTTCACCGAGCAAGATAACAATAAAACTTGAAATTCTTGGACGATTAATTCATTTGTATAATTAAATTCATTTGGACTTAAAACAATCCTAGAAATATCGAAAAGATGTTTAAGATTCCTCTTAAGCACTTCCTCAATATGATAGGACATTTATAAGAACAATTGGGTTTAACTATTCTTTGATGAAGAAAATCGTTTTCAAACAAAAACGCAAAGAACCTAGACGTCATAGGAGATGACTAGCTATAGGATTAGAAATTTGGTAGAAAACCATAACCTTTCCCTTAGCTTTACCTAGGAACTTGCTTAAATATTCTAATTGAGTTTTAAGTGCAACTTGAATGACGGGAAGACCCTCCGGTACGCTTTTATTTTATTTTATTGCAATTTACTTTCTTGCAATTTACTTTATCGCAAATGCATTTATTTTTCTTGCATGATAAACAACTCGTTGCATGAAAACCCACACCTTTAGGATAGACCCTAAAACCGAAACCAAAACTAAGTTAAAAGTCATTGCAAGATAAAATTCACCGCCACAACATTTCAAAATATAAAACAACTCAAAATTTAATCACAAACGTAACACAAAACTACAATTGCAACTAAATTAAAACGCCCGTTGGATGATCGGGAATACCTCGGATGATGTAACCTACGTGTTGCTAACTGGATTTCCCACGGTCTAAATGAAAGTGTGGAACTCATTCAAGTTGAGTTTAGCAAATTCATCCGGACTAAGTGAATCCGATAAAAATAATGATGCCTGAAGGATGGAACCGTGGGATCTTAACCGGTGTCGTTATAATCAACTTTAAGATTTGTTTTAATCAAAATACAAAACACTTGGAAATTAAGACCTCTCTAAACCAAAACACTTTTCTCATCTCCTGATTTATGGTTTCTAAAACTAAACCTCTGCAACAACAAGGGACTTGGAGCATGGTGGGCAGCACGACCATCGTCGTCAGCAAAACTTGAACCTATTTCAGCAAAACTTTCCTAGAATTAAATAACCAAGCCATAGGACTTCGAGGTAGTTTGCCTAGTGCAACATAAATCCTCAACCTTTTCGTTAGGCGCTTGCATAATCATTTTATGCAAATTAAGCCCTAACCGGTCTTAGGATTCCGAGGTAGTCGTCCGATACGACAATAAACCCTCACATTTTCTAGGCTATTTGTTTGATTTTATCATACAAATATAAGCCCTAATTAATTAAAATTGGCAAGATCGAAATACTAAATAAACATTAGGACTTTCCTAAATTCAAGCCAAACAATAGGATAGTCGGGAAATTACCGAAGTTCACTTCGAATCGTTGATTTCTCCTACCTTTCTTCCCTTGGATTCACAAAACAAAATGTTCCAAAACTTGATCCATTCCCTATCGAAATTCCAAAATTCAATCTTTGAAAACCTTAAACTTCGAAATTCTCGAAAGCGTAATTATTGATTATTATCGAGAGTTTTCTTAGGTGATTCCCGTCACTTAAGATGTAATTAACTATAGTGGGCTTCGCCCTTATAGGGAATTTTAAAGAACCTGTGTAATATAAACCCCGTTTAATACTTTCATATTAAGCGGTGGAATTTGTCGGCCTATAAAATTGGTTCGTGCACCGTGACGGATGTCACAAAACTTCTAGTTTATTTGATCGAGCCCCACCATCGATGCGTGTGTCTATCCTTAGGGATAGATACACGATTTGTGGTGAGGTGCTCGTTTATATAAACTATTTGGGATGTGAGATCGGTTTAATCTCATATCTTAAAACTTTCAAATTTAAAAATTATTTTCAAAGCCAAATACTACTTTCTAAATTATATATATATTTAAATCAAATTTAAAATCTAAATTCGCCGATAACTTCTGTTAGGCGACCCCCTTTTAAAATACAACACAACCTAAAAAATATGCCGACAGTCGCTAGCCCATCAGATCAAGAAAAGAACTCTGTCTTACGCATTAATAAACAACACATTGTACATAAGGTCTTTTGATCAAATGTGGCTAAGGTGCCTAAGCGGGTCCGAGGCCCGTGAAATTGTTAAGGAGGTGCATTCGTGACTGCGTGGCGCTCACCAGTCGGGTCCGAAGATGAAAATGAAAATTAAAAGACTAGGGTACTACCGGCCCTCGATGATGACCGACCGCATGAAAATCGCCAAGAGCCGTCACCAATGCCAAGTGCACGGAGTGGTTCTACACCAACCTCCAAATGTGCTACACCCGACA
>JAKZJZ010000668.1:0-41345 GCA_022702705.1 Papilionanthe hookeriana x Papilionanthe teres
CCGAATGAAACTTTGGTGGATTACATACTCCGATGGAGGAACTTAAGCATGAAGTGTGAACCACAATTCTGCAAGAACGACATGCGATCGGCATTTTACTAAAAAGCATCCATGGCCCGATAGCACTTCTCCTCGAGGGATTCTACTATTAAGACTTTCGAGAAGTTGTTAAGCAAGGCCGGAAGCTTGCAAGAAGAGGCGAAGCAATTAAGTTTCACCGAACAAGACGGATAAACAAAAGCACTGTAAAGACTTTTGAAAAGAAATCCGGGATCGTTGCGGCGGTTGACAAAGGCAAGCAGCCGATGCAAATACCACCGAACGGCCGCAACAACCACAACGGAATTACCGAGCAACCCCGGCCCGGCTATCGGTCATCTCCGCGATATGAACAACCACCTCGTCCACAACGTACATTAAGAGAGCTTTTGAGCAGAGAATATCCGTTCAAGAATGAAGCAGTGCCGAAAATGTTCCGTAGTCTGATGAAGACTCCGGATTTCCAGCTGCCAGAGCCTAAAAGACCAGAAGAGGTCAACAAGAAGGGTGATCCCAACTTTTGCCCTTACCATCAGATGCTTGGACACAAAATAGAAGATTGCATTACCTTCAAAAGTTGGCTCGATGACAACTTGCGGAAAGGGAATATAACGATCCGAAGGAGTACATGAAGGAACCCCGGAAAGGAGGTTCCGTCGATGTTATCTCGGCCCGATCCCATCATTCGATAGATCCTACTACTGCACCGACGATGGATGGACTACCGCTTGGACGAGGTCTTCGAAAAAGATTTTAGACGAGCATCCGGACCGCTTCGGTACGAGCTTCAATTCGAGTTTGAAACCTGTTAAGCCGGTACTTATCACTTGCGATAGAAGAACCACCTCGACGAGGAGACGATTGAAGAAAAGAAGAAAATTGACGAAGAAGAAGGCGAGGCACCTAAGGCTAGACTAGGGGCTGCTTATCCTAGGATAGTTGTTTCCGATTCGGGGAGAAATCCCTCGAACCCTTGACTACGTATGATTATCTGCTCACTTCGGTGGGATCATATAATGATAAGGGTGATGGCGTTGGCTACGTTTTAGTTATTTCTAACGATTACGTAACTAACGATAATCCGGATATCGATTTCGATACCAACGACAATTCTCAAATCATACACGATCTCGACGAGCAAAATAACGAAGAAGACATCCATCGAGGAGGCTACGAGAGTTCAACGAGCAACGAATCTATGCGCGAGTTTCGAGGAGCTCCGGTCGCGATAGAGTTAGAGCCTTCGGACTACGAAGCTAATCCGGAAGAGCACTGTCATTCCGATTCGAAGAGACACGGCAAGCTCGACAATAGATTCGGAAGAAATTACGGAAGTCGACTTAAGGAGTGGAAAAGTTCTACCTCCGAGAATGGGTCCGAAAGACAAAGGAAAGCGGGTGGTTGTTCGGGAAGAACCAACCCCGGCGGAAGAAATACCCATTCGAGAAGAAGCGAGAGACACATGAAAACAAAGTGGACTACAACGTCTTAGCCCATCTTAGGAAACTACCGGCTGAGCTGAGCATCTACGACGCTCTCATCTTATCGAAAGGAGATGAGAGAAGCTCGATCGAGGCCTTACTTGATCCGGAAATTTGCTTAGCTCGAATGGCCGGAGAGTCCTTAGATGAGGTTTGCTCGTTAAAGGAACGACGAGGTGTTACCTTCACGGACGACGACCTACTACTTGGAACGGCGGATCACAACCGAGCCGTTGTACATTTCGATTACTGATCGGAAGATTTACACTCTCCGAGTATTGGTGGATCCGGGAGCATCAATCGATATAATGAATCTTCGAACGCTAGCATACTTGGAAATTGATGCTCGCGAGCTCGAAGCGGACAAAATGTTATTAAGAGGATTCAACCGGAAAGGAGAAAGAGCCCTCGGCTCAATAACGCTGCTAATGAAGACCGGTGACTTAGCGAAGACAACCGCGAAATTTCACATAATTGATTCGAAACGTCGTTCAACGCTCTGCTTGGGCCGACCATGGATACATGAAAACGGGATGGTACCATCATCTCTACATCGGTGCATCAAATACTACGATGGAGGGGAACGAGTGCATCAAAGGTGACTTACGACCATTCTCCGTACATGAAATTGGAATCCACGAGGATGCGGCTTATTATGCACCACCGAAGAAAACGATCTTCTCCGGAGATACCATAACAAATGAAGCAAAGAAAGTTCGGGACAACGAAGAACACCGAAGTTCTAGTCCAACGAGTCACTCACCACTCCCTTACGGCGAGATGGTGAAGGTTTCTCCACGACTCGCATCCGAGGTCGAGGCCGGGGACGAGGTCGTGGTAGAGACATTAGGACGATTGGACGGAGGAAACCGACCATCAATGTCGATTGGGAAGATAGTTACGAAGAAGAAAAAGAAATCAAACAAGAAGCGGCGACAATAAGTCGAAAGAAGCCGCAATTCGAAATCCCTCTCGAAGATGAAAGAAACGAAGAATATAAATCGATGTACGAGAAGATTAACCACTATGTACATACTATGACCACGACCCCGATCCATTCTAATAAGATCGAGGGTATGGAGGTCGAAGAGTACGTAGCGGTGGTGCAAAACCAATCAAATTCTACCGTGGTGCTTCTTCCTCCAAAGCGAAAATAATGTACAATTTGAAGATGCTACTTCATCGGAATTAATGGAATTGCCTTTTGAGTGGTACTCTCCTGTGTTCGAAATTTAATTCGACGTGGTTTCTTACCTCGACGAGTGGACGAAAGGTCGATCACAACGTTTTGAAAATTTATGGAATAACTCCGGTCGTCCACCGACTCGAAACATGGTCTCGGATTCGGCACGGTAGGATCGGTTGACGATGCGAATTTTGCTTGGTTGTCACTGCGAATCTAATGAAAGCTGCATGGAAACTACGGACGAACTCGAAGATTTACAAATTGGAGACGCTCCACCGGAATTCGAAGAAGAAATCAAATCTACTGATAGATGAGTTAATAGAAGTTAACTTAGGTACTAGCGAAGAGCCTAGACCTACCTTTGTTAGCTCTTTACTCGATAAAGAAGACTCCGAAGAAATAATCGAGTTATTAATGGAATTCAAAGACTGTTTTGCTTGGAGCTACGATGAGATGCCGGGTTTAGCTCCGAGAGGTCGCGATCCATAAGCTAGGAGTGGACCCTAGCACGTTCCGGTCGGACGAGGTCCCGGAAGAATGCGTCTAGAAATCGAACAACAAGTCATAGCTGAAGTTAAAAAGCTAATAGACGCTAAATTTGTCCGTGAAGAACAATACCCGACTTGGTTAGCCAACGTGGTACCGGTCGGGAAGAAGAATGGTCGGATCGGAATTTGTGTGGATTTCGAGAGATTTAAACAAGGCATGTCGAAAAGATGAATTTCCTCTACCGATCCCAGAATTAATGATCGACATCGCTTGACACATGAAATATTCTCGTTCATGGATGGATCTTCGGGATACAACCAAATAAAAATGGCTCCGAGAAGATGAAAAGCTTACGGCATTCAGAACGCCGATCGGAGTATTTTGCTACACGGTGATGCCATTCGGATTGAAGAACGCGGGAGCGACCTACCAAAGAGCAATGACAAGAATTTTTGATGATCTCATCCACAATCGAAGTCGAATGCTACGTGGACGATGTGGTCATCGAAAGCAAAGTAAAGGACAACCACTTGTATGATTTGAGAATTGTTTTCGAACGATTAAGACAATTTAACCTTAAGATGAATCCCTTAAAATGCGCCTTCGGCGTCACCTCCGGGAAATTCTTAGGATTCGTTGTCCGACATCGTGGAATTGAAATCGATCCGGAAAAGATTAAAGCCATCTTAGAAATGCCGCCTCCCAAAACCTTAAAACAACTACGATCTTTTCAAGGAAGGCTGGCATATCTTCGACGCTTTATCTCGAGCACTATCGGGTAGGTGTCGGCCTTTCTCGGCACTAGTTAAAAAGGACGCCAAATTTATTTGGGAAGAGAAATGCCGAGAGGGCCTTCGAGGACATTAAACAATATTTAATGACACCTCCTGTCTTAGCGGCCCCGATCTCGGGTAGACCGCTAATACTTTATACCGCGGCTTTAGACGACTCTCTCGGAGCCACTGTTGGCCAGGGTCGATGATGAGGGTAAAGAAAATGCTCTTTATTACTTAAGCCGTCGTTCTTGCCCGACGGAAATAAGGTATCCCGCAATTGAAAAGCATTGTTTGGCCACGATCTTCGCCGCTCAAAAGCTCGGGCATTACATGCTTTCTCATAAGGTCGACTTGATCTCGAAGTTTAATCCATTGCGATACTTGATGACTCGTCCAACGCTTTCGGCGGACTTGCCGGATGGTCGATGATATTATTGCAATTTGATATAACTTTCGTGCCTCTTCGTGCAGTAAAGGGACAAGCCTTAGCGGACTTCCTTGCGGCACACCCTTTGCGGCGAATCTCCTCTCGATGACGACTTGCCGGATGAACAAATAATGAATCTAGAAGACCTTGATGATCGACGTTGGGAATTATATTTCGACGGAGCATCTTCGGCACACAAAGACGAAGAATCGCAAGTGATAGTGCCGGTAAGGCGGGAATCGGGCTAATCTTTATAACACGGAGCGGGGGATGTTAAGATACTCCTACCACTTGACGAACCATGTACAAACAACGAAGCGGAATACGAAGCCCTCATAACGGGATTGGAATTAACCATTCGAATGGGGATAACGGACATCAACATCTACGGAGATTCACGGTTAATCATTCAACGGATCGCCGGACAATACGGAATTTTAAAACCAAGACTCGAGCAATACTTCCGGTATGCCATACGGTTGTTGGAACAGATTCCAAATGTGACAATCTACAAAATTCCCCGAAAGAAAACGCTCTAGCGGATGCGCTAGCTCGTCTCGCAAAGGAATTTGCTGTTTGCAAGATGAATCGATGGAAGTGTCGGTTCACGGACGCCGGGTCCTATCACGGCTTGACATAGACACGATACACAAATCGAGAAAAGGAAAAAGGATCGATTGCGGCGAGTGACGAGAAAACACGGAAGATTGGCGACGGCCATTGATAGATTACCTACGAAACGGGAAAACTACCGGACGATAGGTCGTTAGCCCATCGGATCGAAAAGAACTGCGTCCTACGCATTAATAAACAACACATTATACGGAAGGTCTTTTGATCGAAATGTGGCTAAGGTGCCTAAGCGGGTCCGAAGCCCGTGAAATTGTTAAAGAAGTGCATTCGGGACTGCGTGGCGCTCACCGGTCGGGTCCAAAGATGAAAATGAAAATTAAAAGACTAGGGTACTACGGCCCTCGATGATGACCGAGCGCATGAAAATCGCCGAGAGCTGTCACCGGTGCCGAGTGCACGGAGTGGTTCTACACCGACCTCCAAATGTGCTACATCCGACAATTGCATCGTGGCCATTTGAATGTTGGGGCACGGATATAGTGGGTCCAATAGAACCGCCGTCGTCGAAAGGACATCGCTTCATTCTTGCGGCTACGGATTACTTTTCCAGTGGGCGAGGCGGTTCCACTCGAGAAGTGAAAGCACATCACGTGCTTACAATTTTCGAGAACCGAGTTGTTCTACCGTTTCGGAGTGCCGCGCGGGATCATCTCGGATAATGGGTCGGCATTCGAAGCACACAAATCAACAATTTTGTCGGGAGACACGGAATCGGCTGGCGATATTCAACAATTTACTACCGAGAGCAAACGGCCTTGCTAGAGGCTTTTAATAAAACTCTCGTTCGAATTTTAAAGAAGACTTTAGACGACAATAAGAGAAATTGGCACGAGAAGTTGTTAGAAGCCTTATGGGCCTACGGACAACCTTCGGAACTCCTACGCAAGCTACACCTTACGCTCCGGTGTATGGGTCCGAGGCGGTGTTACCTTTAGAGGTTCGGCTCCCTTCACTCGGAATTGCGATTGCAAATAAAATCACAACGAGAAGAGAACGCCAAATTACGACTCGAAGAATTAGAGAGCACTGGAAGGAAAAGACTTGCGGCGCAACGAATTTAGAATTATACGAGCTAAGATGATTCGGGCTCATGATAAGCGGGTCGCGAGAACCTTGAAAGTTGGTGATTTAGTTCTCGTTCTCGAAGACCTATTCTTGCACACCGCAAGATAGGGGGAAAATTTGAACCCACTTGGGAAGGACCGTTTGTGGTTGAAGCGGTATACTCGGGGAGGTTCCTACCGGCTAGTGAGTTGCCGGGGAGAACGACATATGCTTCCGATCGATGGACGATACTTGAAAAAGTACTACGCTACTCGATGTTTCGAAGGAATGAACTTTCCATCCCTAGAAGCACGGGTGAAGTGATTACTTATGACTGGGTCCGAACCCAAAAAATAACAAAAATGTGCTAAAATAAATAAAATCCTGATAATAAAATTTTCCTTGTTTTCTTTTCCAAATCAAAATCTCTTACCGATCTTATCCTACTTCATTCCTGTTAAGTTTGAAAATATAAAAATAATAATAAAACAAGATGTCTTTAATAAACATTTTCTTGATGTTCTTGTTCTTAGTACGGCCCACGATCCTTTTCCTTGTCTTTTCGCGGGGAAATGTCGAGCGGGCGGTTGGTCTTGAACTTTAAGAATGGCGTAAGCCTTGCACTTGATGAAAAGAGGGTGAAAGATGGAGCGATAATCGAGATTGACTCGGATTTCGCACCGGCGGGCCTACGATACGAGGAAAGTGGCGCAGGTCCGGTTGACTGAGAAGAAGCTGCCGGACATACGAGTGATGAAAGTGGGTGGCCCGAGCCACCGATCCGACGACAAGAAAGAAAGACAAATATTGAAGAAGATAAGAAAATGAAGTACGTAGTCGCTACGGCGGAGGGCGAGCTTGTCGGCGCCGCGCCCGCGGAGATTCGAAGTTCGGAGAGCTACTCTCACGGCAACGCAACGAAGAAATAAGAATCGCCGTATCAGTAAGATGTTGACAAAACTAGCTGCGGATCGAGCACGACGAGGCGGTTGCTAATGTCGGTGCATACACTTCGAGGACACCGGTTCACCGGGAACCGAGAAGAAGGAGGCCGGCTCCTAGGATGACGGAAAGAACCGGAGAAATCTCACGAAAGCCGGAAGAAAGAAGGCTACCACGCCACCGGATAGAACCACCGGTGATGCATGACCTTGTTGCGAAGCAACCCGGGGGATGTCCCGACGGACATCATCCACGAGGAGCCGAGGTATGCGAGGAGAACGTGAAGGGATTGAACCTTATATCCCACAATATGTCACAAGGCCTCGCCATCTGCGGATCATTCCGGAATACGAAGTTGGAGAGAATGCAAAATGTTGAAAAGAAAACCTTTGAATACTTTGAAAGGATTAGAGGCAGAAGAATCGATATCTTGGAGGGCCTCGAATTACATACGGACGTATTCTCGGAGTATGAGCGACGGCAAATCGTGGATTGCATCCGGGATTTGAAAAGAGCTGGGCGAGCGAGGCCGCCTGAGGAAAACACATACTCGGAGCCCGGAGATGGATGCCGGGGAAAGGAAGAATCACAATACAATGTGGATCTTTGTTACAACTTTGCCGAGGACGGGAAGGGAAACCCGCCGGGAATACTCCGTCATGGGCAAGTGGACCCGATGCCATTAGTCATCGAGAGAATGGTAAAGAGATTGATAACATGGAGGGTGCTGCGCGGCCGCATACTGCCAATGCGTGCATCATCGAACATCTACAAACGGGGTGTTGTATACCCCACACATTGATCACCATGATTTTGTCGGGCCTTTACGCACGGTCTCTTTCACGAGCGAGTGCAACATCATGTTCGGATCGACCTCCGGATAGCGGGCCCGGAGTGAGTTCGAGGGCCGGTGAAGATACCACTACGGTAGGTTCCGTCATGATGCGAAGGGTAACGGAGCGAGATATCGCCGAAGCATTGCATACCGGGAGTACCGGTAAAGAGGATTTCGGTTACGTTCGGAAGGATGGACGACGGAAAGATACCTTACCATTTCCGACCGGACCGGAGCTAGAAAGCCTCCGGCCTTACGAGTTGTGAGTTACATGGAAAATATCACACCTCCGATGTACATCCATACGGCATCCTTGCCAAGGATGGCTTGGAAGGTGATGTTATTGACCATGTATCTCACTATTCGGACATGGACTTTTGACGGATGCTTCTTTAGATGGATCGACAAAGATCATACACGATCCGTTTGAGTCTACATGGATTGTATGAAATATATTCCGGATCGAGTTGTACGATGTATCTTCTACATGATTGGAATGAAAGTGACCATGTCACATTTTTGGCCTTCACCTCTTTTGTGCAAATTGATTGGGAAACGCCATTAAAGTTAAATGAACTTCGAACAAAAGAACGAGAAAAGAAATAAAAAAAAAGATAAAAGAAAACTTTCTAAAAAAAAAAATCTAAAAAATGACAAACACCAAATTCACATGAACATTAAACAAACAACAAAATAAAATTTGAATCATTAAAGGATAAACAAAATCAACAAAGAATGTTAAATCGAATTCTCGATCGAACTTGAATTTCATCTTCCAAATTTCAAATCAAATCTTAAATCAAATTTCAACCGAGTTCGAACTCTCATTCAATTGTCCAAATTTCAAATCTCGGTCAATTCGGATCTCGAATTCGATCTTTCAGGATCTCACATCAAACCTTACATCGAATTCGAACCTTTGGGTCGAGGATTTTACATCCAAGTACTTCTGCTTTAGGATTCTCTTCCTATTGCCTTGAAATACATCAAATTCAAACTTTTGGGTCGAGGATTTTACATCCGAGGCTGCCTTTGCTTTAGGATTCTTTTCCTATTGCCTTTGAAATACATCAAATTCAAACTCTTTGGGTCGAGGATTTTACATCCAAGTGCCTGTACTTTAGGATTTTCTTCTGCTTGCCTCTGAAATACATCAAATTCGAACCTTTGGGTCGAGGATTTTACATCCAAGGCTTGCCTTGCTTTAGGATTCTCTTCCTATTGCCTTTGAAATACATCAAATTCGAACCTTTGGGTCGAGGATTTTACATCAAGATTGCCTTTGCTTTAGGATTCTCTTCCTATTGCCTTTGAAATACATCAAATTCAAACCTTTGGGTCGAGGATTTTACATCCAAGACTGCCTTTGCTAGGATTTTCTTCCTCTTGCCTTTGAAATACATCAAATTCGAACTTTTGGGTCGAGGATTTTACATCCGAGACTGCCTTTGCTTTAGGATTCTCTTCTGTTGCCTTTGAAATACATCAAATTCAAACTTTTGGGTCGAGGATTTTACATCCAAGTACCTGCTTGCTTAGGATTCTCTTCCTACTGCACTGAAATACATCAAATTCGAACTCTTGGGTCGAGGATTTTACATCCAAGGCTACCTTTGCTTTAGGATTCTCTTCCTATTGCCTTTGAAATACATCAAATTCAAACTCTTGGGTCGAGGATTTTACATCCAAGACTGCACTGCTTTGCTAGGATTCTCTTCCTATCGCACTTCGAAATACATCAATTCGAACTTTTGGGTCGAGGATTTTACATCCGAGACTTGCTTGCTTTAGGATTCTTTTCTATTGCCTTTGAAATACATCAAATCGAACTCTTGAGGTTACGGATTTTACATCCGATACCGCATTACTACGAGGTCTTTCCTCATTGCAATGACTCGATCTAATCGATTCGATCTTCTTTTGGGGTTGAAGATGTTACATCTAAAACTTCAAAATTCCAATTTTCATTCCAAATCAAATCCCTTCAAATTAATCTTGACAAACTTCAATCTAAATTGAAATTCCAAATTGAAATTTAAACTCACACATCATAACTTGAACATGAAACAAAATAAAATCTAAATCGAATTTCTCCCATATCATGTGATTTGGGATTCACCTCCTTTTCCTTTCCCCAGCGAGAGTTCAGGAATCTCCAGTCTTAGAGATATACTTGACACTCCCAGGCGGAAACTCTTCTACTTCGTCCTAAGTTTGTTACTTGGACATCCGTGTTGGTTTTGTTGATCGCTTCGGTCAACACCAATACGTGCGGTGTGCTCCGTCGGCTCACCACACCTATTGGGGGTCCATTTGTTGACCTCATTTTTGATGAGGTCTTCTCTTCTTCTCTTTAGTACTTAGGATCTAGCCTTAGGCTTTTCCTTTGACTATCTTAGAGGACTAGAATTGGGATCCACCTTTTAGAAATTCAAACCACTTCTTAACTCCTTGCAAACTCCACAAACTTGACTATAGACCCCTAATCACCTAGAGGGTTGAAATCGAATGTGGAAGTTTAAAGGATGAGTTCTATAGGACTCTTTGGCCTTAGGACCCTTACAGGTGGCACTGGTGCAGTGAAAGGGCTGACTTACACATACACTACACCTATGCACTACACTTTCACACACCTCCTAAAACACACCCATACCTGACTTGACTTCACGACTCATGTAGGTGATTCACATGGATGGTCCTTAACCACTAAGCCTCGGCTAGAGGGTTAGGAACAACATGGTGAATGCCTCAAATGAGTCCCTTCATGGCTCATGTGGGCTTGATATGGCTTCATGGCTCAACAAAAATGATTTCATTCCACTTACATCCACCCAATCTTCAATTTTCCAAATTTTCGATTTTTGACCCAGGGACCCTACACCACTGACTCTACCAAATGCACTGAAACTACCCGAATTTCTCAAAAATTTCCAAATTACCCAAAATTCTCCAAAATCAATCCCAAACATTCCCACATCACTCAAACTGATCATCCATATCCAAAAATATCAAAAATCCCAAAATACCCCCAATACCTTCCAAATACCCAAAATACCCCTTTTGACCCAAAAATCCAAAAATTCAGAAAATTCCCAGAAAATTCCAGAAAATCCCAAATATTCCCAATTTCATTTTGTTCAACTACACCATGGGCCAATTTTGTCAATTTACCCCACTTTTGTCAAAACCCCCAATTTAACCCATTTTAACCCAAAGTAAACCCGATGTCAAACCAAACCTACCCAATTGACCCAAATTCTGGTCCAATTCAATTCTAAACTTCAATTCAACATCCCAAACACCAATCTAGACCAAAGCCAAGCTTAATTTGATTGAAATTTGGGTCCAATTTCACTTTTGGCCTTAAAGCCCGATTTGGACCTATGACCCAGAACCTAACCCAAACTCACCCAATTCAACTCCAATTAACCCCAAATCTTTTCTAAACCTTCCTTTACATCCCCATAAACAAAACACTAACATGATTTGCCCAAAACTTTAGACCCAAACCCCACTCAAATTCAACCCCAAAATCAAAAGGCCCATTTTGACCTAAACCCAAACCTAGCCCAAATGAGCCCAGAATCCCAAAATCAAAACCCAACCAAAGCCAAAACCTCTTTGAAACACTCCCATAAACATTTCCCAACATTAATTTTACATCAATTTCAACCCTAGCCCAACATTGGCCCATGCTAGCCCATTTTGGCCACTTAGCCTCTTTACAAAAGCGTATCATCATTCAAACCAATCACCTCAATTTGTTTCAAACCACTCATGACACATCCCTAAACCAAACTCAACAATTATTTGGCCCAAGCCTTTACAAAATTTCATCATCTAAAAGCCCACTTCTAAGCCATTTAAAAGCCTCAAGCCCATCACTAAAGCCCACATTACAATCTCATCTCATCCTCACTTAATTAAAATCATTCCTAAGTCCTAAATCCAGCAATCAAATCTTTCTAAACAAAGCCATATGACAAACCATCCAAATTTTACACCAAATTACCAAAAATTCTTAAAACCCATTTTCATGAAATTGACGAAGCTTTCCCACGAAGCCAAAGGTGAGCCATGAAGCCATGCATGAGCCACATGGAAGCCATGAGAGCCTCTTGACATGTCACCATACCATATTGGGTAGGAAGGAGGGCCCCTTTCCTTAATCCACTAAAGCTCATTAGCCTTAATCATGATTCACCTAAACCTAAATTTAATCCAAATATATTTGGATGGAGACTTCTCCATGCCGAACCAGCTGATTCATTTGATCCCCCACGGCACCCGAGGCCACCTTGAAGGGTGCACCAAGCCCAAATGGGTGAGTTGACCCATTTAGACCCAAAACTAGCCATGCCCATTCTACTTTGGATCAAAGCCTTTACACTTGGCCATTGCCGATTGCTTGCACTGAAACACCGACCACGGCCCACTGACCTTGAGGGTGACCCATGCACTGGCCGGCCGGCCACCCGGTCGCCGGAAAACACCATGCCCGAGACCTTGGGAGTGAGCCGACTTTGGAATTCCACCTTGCTTGAGGCGCCCCATGCCCGATGGCCACCATGGGCTGTTCTTCCCATGACCGAAGCAGGTGATCCCGACCCTTGGCCACCCACGAGAGAGCCTCCGGCCATGCCTATTTAAACACCACCCCCTCTCGGCCATGAGAGGAGAGTTGCACAAACCTTGCCGAAACTACGCAAGAATTGTTCCGGATCCCTCCTCATACACGAGCACTTGATCCCAGGTGAGATCCCCCTGCCATTTCCTCTGCTGTGAGCTCGATTTCGGAGTTGAAATCCGAGCCCGAAACCAGGACACTCCCCACGGTGGACCAATCCCCAAATTGATTGATCCTACACCTTCACCGGACCGAGGGAAGGTGTCCGCGGCAAAAGCCCCATCTCCGGGCCACCCGGTTGCTCCGGACTCCGAAGCTTTGTGATCGGCTTGTGGTCGAAATTCGACCTAGACGATTCACCAGATCCGGGAGACTTCATCCCTGAGCCTCCTGCGGCTCCGACGAACGTGCCGAGCATCTCGATCGAGGCTTCACCTCTCGAGCTAAGGTATGAATTAATTCTTCATCCCGAGCTTACGGAGATTCTCCATTTCAAATGCCTTAATTTCGATGCATGTTTACCGTATGGATGTGTTCGTCTCTTGAGACGAATCCGTAGAGCATAAGAACATAAAAATCCGTTGAGTATCGAGTGAGATCTTAAGGATTTGAGTGTGGACGGCTCTCGGTGAGGACACTGTCGGGGACGATGAACGGATGCCGTCCATTTAATACACGCGCAGACGGACGGCTCAGATGGCGTCGGACCAGGAGACGGTACGAGAACCGCGGGGCCCGGGTTGCTGACTCAGATGGCGGCGTCGAATGGGAGCGCGCCACGCGGCGTTTCGGAGGCTGCCAGGGTTGACGCGGCGCGCGTGGATAAATAGAAAAATAGGGTATTTTCTATTTATTTAATTCCCGAAACTTTGAAAATTCATATCTCTGTGTAGAAAAATCACAAAAATAAAATAAAAATACCCACTTGCTCGAGTGAACGAGAGGAGAATAATGTGGAAAAGAAATTAATTAATTTTGTCCAGTATTTTATTTTTAATTAATTATTTACTTCCTGCATTGTTTTAATTCTCCATGCATGTATACAATTCACCATGGCATGAGACCATAGGGCTTTTGAAGCCTACGAACTTAGGAACATTCCCTGAATTTTCCAAGGTCGAGGCCATCTCTGTGAAAAGTTATTGATTTTTCAAATGCATGTTGCTGTTTTAAGTATTTTAATTTCAAAAATTAGCATGTTGTGAAATAAATTCTAGGAAAATTTGGTGATGTTCCTTATGACCGGAGAACCTTAGGAAAAATAGGATTTGAGTTAATTCACTTAGATTAACCCTAATTGGCTTAAACACCCAAAATAGGTCTCTAATTAATTAGAGTTAACCATAGATCAAATTGACTTGAAATCAATTCTCCACTGACCTTTAGGATCAGAGGAACCCACCATAAAAATTTGAGGTCAATTGGACTTGGTTAGCCCACTAATTGGGTTAATTAAGCCACTTAGCCATTTTAAACTTTAAAAATTCATAACTTTCAAAATATCTTTCAAAAATTCACCAAATTGGTTTTGGAGTCTCTCTGATATCAGGGGAGTTCAGGAAAATTAAAATTTCAATTTTCTAAAAAAGTTGATTTTTAATATTATTTTAATATTTTTAATAATTAAAAAATAATAAAAATCACAAAAATAATAAAATTCACCAAAATGTCATATTTTGAATTTTAACCACTTAGGAACAAGTCCCATATTTTTCCTAGGTCTATTTAGTGAGATATTAATTTTTAAAGCTCTAGGGTAATTTTAAAATTAAAAAAAATGTATTTTCTAGCATTTTCACCAAAATAATTATAATAAATCAAAGAAAAATCAGAAAATTGCAAAGTTTGGTTCTCTGGAATCCTTGATATCAGAGAGAATTTTAAAAATTATAAAACTTATTTTTCAACATTTATTTTATTTTTAAATTAATTAATACTCCAGAATTTAAAATAATTCTAATAAATAAAATATAATTCAAAAAATTACAAAATTTGGTCCAAATGGTCCTCTGGTCATTAGGAATGTCCCCTAATTTTCTTAAGGACAGAAACTTTCCCTTGGTCATATTATTGAATTTTCCTTGGAAATTCCTATTTTCTACAAAAAATAATTATATAAATAAATTAAATACAGAAAAATCACATTTTCTCCTCTCATGTCTTCATTGACACATAAGTGAAGTCACATAAAAATTTCAAGTTCATTTGAGTTCAATTTAGTGAGTTATGAAATTATTAGGCTTAAAGGGCAAAATGGTAATTAAAATTTTAACCCTTAATTAAAACTTTAGGTCTCATAAAAAATTAACAAGTAAAATATTTGATCCTAATCTGATTTGGATGATTGAAATTTAAATAATTAAAGGGTAGAAACCCATTAAGTAATTTAAAATGATTAAACTTTAATTAAATAATTAATTGAATTTGGAAGAATAATAAAATTGGAATTATTAAAATAGGGATATTATTAGGAAGAGATTTATTCTTTAATTTAAAAATCCCTAAATTTAATCATCTCATTAATATTCAACTCTTAATTAAAATGATAACTCAAATTTAAAATATTAAAAGACTTAATCATTAAATAAAAATTAAATCATTAAACTCTTTCAAAAATTTTCAATTAAATTAAATTAAATTAAGATTAAAAGTTAAATTAAATTAAATTAAAATTAAATTAAATTAAATAAACAAATTAAATTAAATTAAATGAATTAAATACATTAAATTAAATAAATAAAATTAAATTAAATTAAGTTAAATAAAATTAAATAAATAAATTAAATTAAATTAAATTAAATTAAATTAAATTAAAATTAAATTAAATAAAATTAAAATTAAATTAAATTAAATTAGGAAATTAAATCAAATAAATTAAACTGAATTAAATTAAATCAAATCAAATTAAATTAAATAAATTAAATTAAAATAAATTAAATTAAATTAAATTAAGTTGAATTAAATAACCTCGCTTAAGACATGAAGAAATAAATCTAAAATAACTTGAACAACTATTCCGAACTTAAATCATTAATTTGAACTTAAATTTGGATCACAAATCATTAAGAATCATTTTGCCCTTAGGAGCTTTAGTTATCATAACTCCTAAATAGAACATTAAAATGTTACTTCACTTATAGGACATTCGAATGTCCTAGTTCACTGAGCGAGTTAACAAAACTTGAAAACCTCGGACGATTGATTCATTTACACAATTAAATTCATTTGGACTTAAAACAATCCTAGAAATATTGAAAAGATGTTTAAGATTTTTCTTAAGCACTTACTCGATATGATAGGATATTCTGAAAACGATTGAACTTAATTGTTCTTTGATGAAGAAAATCGTCTTGAAACTAAAAACACGAGAGAACCTAGACGTCATAGGAAATGACTAGCTATAGGATTAAGAATTTGGTAGAAAACCAAAACCTTTCCCTTAGCTTTACTAGGAACTTGCTTAAATATTCTAAGCGTGTTTTAAGTGCGGCTTGGGATGACGGGAAGACCCTCAGGGTACGCTTTTATTTTATTGCGAGTTTATTTTATTGCAAATGCACTTTATTTTTCTTGCATGATAAACAACGAGTTGCATGAAAACCGACACCTTTAGGACAGAAACCAAAGCTGAAACCCATAACTAAATTAAAAGACATTACAAGATAAAATTCACCTCCACGACATTCCAAAAATATAAGACAACTCAAAATTTAATCACGAAACGAAACAACAAAACTACAACTACAACTAAATTAAAACGTCTCATTGAATGATCGGGAATACCTCGGATGATGTAACCCGCGTGTTGCTAACGGGATTTCCCGCGGTCTAAATGAAAGTGCGGAACTCATTTAGTTGAGTTTAGCAAATTCATACGGGCTAAGTGAATTCGATGAAAATAACGGTGCGGGATGACGGAGCACGTGGGATCTTAATCGGTTACGTTTAATCGACTTTAAGATACTGTTTTAATTAAAACACAAAAAACACGTGGAAATTAAGACTTCTCTAAACCAAGACACTTCTCTCATCTCTTGATTTATGATTTCTAAAACTAAACCTACGCAACAACAAGGAGCTCGGAGCATGGTGGGCGGCACGGCCATCGTCGTCGGCAAAACTTGAACCTACTTCGAGCAAAACTTTCTTAGAATTAAATAACAAAGCCATAGGACTTCGAGGTAGTTTGCTTAGTGCGACATAAATCCTCAACTCTTCGTTAGGCATTTGCATTGCAAATTAAGCCCTAGCAGGTCTTAGGATTCCGAGGTAGTCGTCCGATACGACATAAACCCTCATATCTTCTAGGCAATTTGTATGATTCTATCATATAAATATAAGCCCTAACTAATTAAAATTGGCGAATTAAAACATTAAATGAACATTAGGACTTTCCTAAATCTAAGCCGAAACAATAGGATAGTCGGGAAATTACCGAAGTTCGCTTCGAATCCGTAATTTCTCTCTACTTTTCTTCCTTTGAATTCCCAAAATAAAAATGTTCCAAATTTGATCCATTCCCTATTGAAATTCCAAAATTCGATCCTTTGAAAACCTTAAACTTTGAAATTCTTGAGAGCGGAATTATTGATTATTATCGAGAGTTTTCTTAGGTGATTCCAGTCACTTAAGATGTAATTAAGCTATAGGGGCTTGCCCTTATAGGGAACTTTAAGAACCCGGGTAATATAAACCTTGTTTAATGTTTTCATATTAAGCGAGGGAATTTGTCGGCTTATAAAATTGGTTCGCGGACGAAACGGATGTCACAAATCCTCTCAGTTTATTTAATCGAGCCCCACTATCGAGCGGTGTGTACATCCTTCGGGGATAGATACACGGTTTGTGGTGCGGTGCTCGTTTATATAAACTATTCGGGATGTGAGATCGGTTTGATTTCATATCTTAAAACTTTTGAATTTAAAATTATTTTCAAAATCAAATAGTACTTTCTAAACCATATATATATTTAAATTAAATTTAAAATACGCCGACATATTTACGTAGGCGACCCCCTTTCGAAAATAAAACACACGACCTAAAAAAAAATGCCGAGCATATTTACGGCGACTCCGTTGGGAATAGTTCCTCTCTCCATTTTAATCGAATAGTTACGCTTTCAAAAATCGGTAGTGTATCCATGTCACTAATGGATCGAGCTACCCTTCTTTCCGTTGGAATACTTATGTTCATTTCTACCTTGAACAAGTATAACCAACATTCTCTCGGATTTAGGAGCCTTTGTTTAGACACCCTAAACGAGAGAGGTTCGAGATCCTTTACCTCATTTACGAGGTGGGGTGGACCCCGATAGGTGTTAGTTTAGGAGTGATCCTTCGGGTCGAGAAGTCTTGCTTAAGACTCTCTTTTCCCTTCAACTCCGATTCGGATTCCTTACCTTCTCTACACTCTTGAACACTCAGTTCTAAATAAAACAAACCCTTTAATAAGTGATTCCTTCTTATAAATACATGAACATGAATGAGTTCGGACTCTTTTCAATTCCTTTCTTTTCGTCCTAAAGAAAAGAAGCATAACTTAGGACCGACAATCAAAATCTACCTGCAGAAATGGAAGCCCCGAGCGATTTTCTCTTTCACCGATAGATTGGACCTCGGCTGTGCATAAGGATGAGTTGCCGACGATGGAATCATCCGATTTGGACGAGGATTTGAAAACACGAACGTCGAGGTCACCAACGTCTCCCTCTTTGCCGCGATGAACAAGGTATACGAAGCTGAAGAGCCGCTGCGAGTTCGACCTTAGGTCGACCCAGAATTCCCTCCTCTGCGAAAGGATCCGACTAAGAGAAGTACCGACGTCCACGGGAGGAGCTGTTCTTTCTACCCCATCTGGTCTAGTTGTTTACGCACCTACCCCGACTTTTGCCAAATCTAAGGGGAAAGAAATCCGAGATTATGATGGACACATTACCGTGGAGGGTACGGATCTTCTGTAAGACCTTCGTTTTCGAGATCGGGTCCGGTTCAAGAATTCCGTCACTAACGAAGACCCGGAGAAGAAACGAAATAGAAGGATCGCTAAAGAAGCCGAGTGCTGTGAAATTGCTTTCTAGAAGAAATTCCGAAGCTGCCAGGAATATACACCATTGCTGAATACATACCACTTGTTGGGAGGAAGCGGGTTTCATCCCCTCTCGCCGCGAGAAGATGAAGAAAATATTCGCAAAATTGCTTGCCACATTACCACGACCCGCATATTACAACGATAGCCGCGAAAAGAACTAGAACTACGCCGTTTGCTCGTTGCAAACTTTGGTAGAAAAGTTAGCGAAGAAGGAAAATTGCCACGTATCGAAATTCTACGAAGGATAGGGCGGGTGCCGGTCGAATCCCGTCTTGGGCCCCGAGTAGAACCCGCCGTCATGACGGAAAAGCCAAGTAAAAGAATGAAGGCTAGTTCGCACTGTTGTCGTCTCGGGATTACGGATTAGGGAGGATACCACCTTCCGGCATTTGGCAGACGGACCATGCGGTCCTAGAACCTGTTGCGCCGGAAGGATGGTATGGCGTCCCTCTGTGGGCGATTGAGATTGAAACGACGGCCGAGAAAGAAAGTCTCGCCGGGAGACTTGAATGCGAAGAAAGTGCTACCGCGATGAAGGGGACTCGTGAGAAGGGAACCGGCGGCTATCGCACGACAACCACGAAGACACACGAAAGCCCGCTAGAAGATGCCATGGAAAAGTTGAGAACCGATATCAGACGATTGGCGAAAGAAGAGAAGAAGAGTTCGGAGATGAGATTGATTCATCGGAATTTATGGACGACGAATACGCGAGAAATCAACATGGTTGAGACACGAGCTTCATCGGCTTCGCAAGGTGCTCCTGCGGCCGCGAAGAGAGGAGCCGGGCGATGAGAAGACGGCTTCGAGAGAAAGACGACACGATCGCTCGAATGGCGAAAAGGATGGAAGAGATGGCCGTAGCTGCGGCCACTCTCCGGAGTCGAAGTACAACCACGTAGAGAAACACCCCCGAGAGGTCATTCACATTGTAGACGGAGGAAAGGAGATTACGTCCGTCGATGGGGATGATCGGCTGAAAAAGGATACAACACGAAGTATGATTCACGAAAAGGATATCGAGAACTTGGTAGAACGAGCGGAGTGCGAAGCCTTAGCACAATCGAAGAGCGGGACATCCATTCGGACGGGTAGACCTTACCCGAAGAGGTCGACGACGTCCCGATGCCGAAAGGCTTCGTACCACCTCCGTTTAAGACCTTCGATGGAGCAGGGAACCCCCGACGGCATGTGGCACACTTTCGTGCCGGTTGTTGCAATGCGGCGGGAGCGATGCATTACTCTTCCGACGAGTTCGTCGGCGGTACGTCGGGAATCGCCTTCGGCGGGTATGCGGGAGTACCGAACGGTTCGGTAAAGACATTCTCGAGCTAGAGAACCTCTTCATCGAGCGATTCGCCGGAGCTCGGCACCACATCACTATAGGTGATTTAGTGGTAGAGAAGCGAAGCCGAATGAAACTTTGGTGGATTACATACTCCGATGGAGGAACTTAAGTATGAAGTGTGAACCACAAGCTGCAAGAACAACATGCGATCGGCATTTTACTTAAAAGCATTCACGGCCCGATAGCACTTCTCCTCGAGGATTCACTATTAAGACTTTCGAGAAGTTGTTAAGCAAGGCCGGAAGCTTGCAAGAAGAGGCGAAGCAATTAAGTTTCACCGACAAGACGGATAAACAAAAGCACTGTAAAGACTTTTGAAAAGAAATCCGGGATCGTCGCAGCGGTTGACAAAGGCGAGCAGCCGATGCAAATACCACGAACGGCCGCGACAACCACGAACGAGTTACCGGCAACCTCGGCCCGGCTATCGGTCATCTCCGCGATATGAACAACCACCTCGTCGGCAACGTACATTAAGAGAGCTTTTGAACGAGAGAATATCCGTTCAAGAATGAAGCGAGTGCCGAAAATGTTCCGTGATCGATGAAGACTCCGGATTTCCGAGTTGCCGGAGCCTAAAAGACCAGAAGAGGTCAACAAGAAGGGTGATCCCGACTTTTGCCCTTACCATCGGATGCTTGGACACAAAATAGAAGATTGCATTACCTTGAAAAGTTGGCTCAATGATGAACTGCGAAAAGGGAATATAACGATCCCGAAGGAGTACATGAAGGAACCCCGGAAAGGAGGTTCAGTCGATGTTATCTCGGCTGATCCCATCATTCGATAGATCCCTATACAGCCGACGATGGATGGACTACCGCTTGGACGAGGTCTTCGAAAAAGATTTTAGACGGCATCCGGACCGCTTCGGTACGAGCTTCAATTCGGAGTTTGAAACACGTTAAGCCGAGTACTATCACTTGCGATAGAAGAACCACCTCGACGGGAGACGATTGAAGAAAAGAAGAAAATTGACGAAGAAGAGAAGGCGAGGCACCTAAGGCTAGACTAGGGGCTGCTTATCTGAGGATAGTTGTTTCCGATTCGGGGGAGAAATCCCTCGAACCCTTGACTACTGTATGATTATCTGCTCACTTCGGTGGGATCATATAATGATAAGGGTGATGGCGTTGGCTACGTTTTGGCTGTTTCTAACGATTACGTAACTAACGATAATCCGGATATCGATTTCGATACCAACGACAATTCTCGAATCATACACGATCTCGACGAAGCAAAATAACGAAGAAGACATCCATCGAAGAGGCTACGAGAGTTCAACGAAGCAACGAATCTATCTGCGAGTTTCGAGGAGCTCCGGTCGCGATAGAGTTAGAGCCTTCGGACTGCGAAGCTAATCCGGAAGAGCCTGTCATTCCGATTCGAAGAGACAGCGGCAAGCTCGACAATAGATTCGGAAGAAATTACGGAAGTCGACTTAAGGAGTGGAAAAGTTCTACCTCCGAGAATGGGTCCGAAAGACGAAAGGAAGCGGGTGGTTGTTCGGGAAGAACCAACCCGGCGGAGAAATACCCGTTCGAGAAGAAGCGAGAGACACATGAAAACAAAGTAGACTACAACGTGCTAGCCCATCTTAGGAAACTACCGACCAGGCGAGCATCTACGACGCTCTCATCTTATCGAAGGAGATGAGAGAAGCTCGATCGAGGCCTTACTTGATCCGGAAATTTGCTTAGCTCGAATGGCCGGAGAGTCCTTAGATGAGGTTTGCTCGTTAAAGGAACGACGAGGTGTTACCTTCGCGGACGACGACCTACTACTTGGAACGGCGGATCACGACCGACAGTTGTACATTTCGATTCTGATCGGAAGATTTACACTCTCCGGAGTATTGGTGGATCCGGGAGCATCGATCAATATAATGAATCTTCGAACGCTAGCATACTTGGAAATTGATGCCCGCGAGCTCGAGGCGGACAAAATGTTATTAAGAGGATTCGACCGAGAAAGGAGAAAGAGCCCTCGGCTCGATAACGCTTGCTAATGAAGACCGGTGACTTAGCGAAGACAACCGCGAAATTTCACATAATTGATTCGAAACGTCATTCAACGCTCTGCTTGGGCCGACCATGGATACATGAAAATAGGATGGTACCATCATCTCTACATCGGTGCATCGAAATACTACGATGGAGGGGAACGGTGCATCGAAGGTGACTTACGACCATTCTCACGTACATGAAATTGGAATCCACGAGGATGCGGCTTATTATGCACCACGAAGAAAACGATCTTCTCGGGAGATACCATAACAAATGAAGCAAAGAAAGTTCGGGACAACGAAGAACACTGAAGTTCTAGTCCGACGGTCACTCACCGCTCCACTTACGGCGAGATGGTGAAGGTTTCTCCACGACTCGCATCGAGGTCGAGGCCGGGGACGAGGTCGTGGTAGAGACATTAGGACGATTGGACGGAGGAAACCAACCATCAATGTTGATTGGGAAGATAGTTCGAAGAAGAAGAAGAAATCAAACAAGAAGCGGCGACAATAAGTCGAAAGAAGCCGCAATTCGAAATCCCTCTCGAAGATGAAAGAGACGAAGAATATAAATCGATGTACGAGAAGATTAACCACTATGTACATACTATGACCACGACCCCGATCCATTCTAATAAGATCGAGGGTATGGAGGTCGAAGAGATACGTAGCGGTGGTGCGAAACCAATCAAATTCTACCGTGGTGCTTCTTCCTCCAAAGCTGAAAATAATGTACAATTTGAAGATGCTACTTCATCGGAATTAATGGAATTGCCTTTTGAGTGGTACTCTCCACTTGTGTTCAAAATTTAATTCAGCGTGGTTTCTTACCTCGACGAGTGGACAGAAGGTCAATCACAACGTTTTGAAAATTTATGGAATAACTCCGGTCGTCCGCCGACTCGAAACATGGTCTCGGATTCGGCACGGTAGGATCGATTGACGATGCTGAATTTTGCTTGGTTGTCACCTGCGGATCTAATGAAAGCTGCATGGAAACTATGGACGAACTCGAAGATTTACAAATTGGAGACGCTCCACCGAGTTCGAAGAAGAAATCAAATCTACGATAGATGAGTTAATAGAAGTTAACTTAGGTACTAGCGAAGAGCATAGACCTACCTTTGTTAGCTCTTTACTCGATAAAGAAGACTCCGAAGAAATAATCAAGTTATTAATGGAATTCAAAGACTGTTTTGCTTGGAGCTACGATGAGATGCCGAGTTTAGCTCCGGAGGTCGCGGTCCATAAACTAGGAGTGGACCACTGCTACGTTCCGGTCGGACGAGGTCCGAGAAGAATGCGTCTAGAAATCGAACAACAAGTCATAGCTGAAGTTAAAAAGCTAATAGACGCTAAATTTGTCCGTGAAGAACAATACCCGACTTGGTTAGCCAACGTGGTACCGGTCGGGAAGAAGAATGGTCGAGATCGGAATTTGTGTGGATTTCGAGAGATTTAAACAAGGCATGTCGAAAAGATGAATTTCCTCTACCGATCCCGAATTAATGATCGACATTGCTTGACACACGAAATATTCTCATTCATGGATGGATCTTCGGGATACAACCAAATAAAAATGGCTCCGAGAAGATGAAAAGCTTACGGCATTCAGAACGCCGATCGGAGTATCTTTGCTACACGGTGATGCCATTCGGATTGAAGAACGCGGGAGCTGACCTACCGAAAGCAATGACAAGAATTTTTGATGATCTCATCCACAATCAAGTCGAATGCTACGTGGACGATGTGGTCATCGAAAGCAAAGTAAAAGACAACCACTTGTATGATTTGAGAATTGTTTTCGAACGATTAAGACAATTTAACCTTAAGATGAATCCCTTAAAATGCGCCTTCGGTGTCACCTCCGGGAAATTCTTAGGATTCGTTGTCCGACATCGTGGAATTGAAATCGATCCGGAAAAGATTAAAGCCATCTTAGAAATGCCGCCTCCCGAAACCTTAAAACAACTACGATCTTTTCAAGGGAAGGCTGGCATATCTTCGACGCTTTATCTCGAGCACTGTCGAGTAGGTGTCGGCCTTTCTCGGCACTTAGTTAAAAAGGACGCCAAATTTATTTGGGAAGAGAAATGCCGAGAGGGCCTTCGAGGACATTAAACAATATTTAATGACACCTCCTGTCTTAGCGACCCCGAGTCTCGGGTAGACCGCTGATACTTTATACGCGGCTTTAGACGACTCTCTCGGAGCACTGTTGGCAGGGTCGATGATGAGGGTAAAGAAAATGCTCTTTATTACTTAAGCCGTCGTTCTATGCCAGACGGAAATAAGGTATCCCGCAATTGAAAAGCATTGTTTGGCCACGATCTTCGCCGCTCAAAAGCTCGGGCATTACATGCTTTCTCATAAGGTCGACCTAATCTCGAAGTTTAATCCATTGCAATACTTGATGACTCGTCCAGACGCTTTCGACGGACTTGCCGGATGGTCGATGATATTATTGCAATTTGATATAACTTTCGTGCCTCTTCGTGCGAGTAAAGGGACAAGCCTTAGCGGACTTCCTTGCGGCACACCCTTTGCGGCGGAATCGCCTCTCGATGACGACTTGCCGGATGAACAAATAATGAATCTAGAAGACCTTGATGATCGACGTTGGGAATTATATTTCGACGGAGCATCTTCGGCGCATAAAGACGAAGAATCGCAAGTGATAGTGCCGGTAAGGCGGGAATCGGGCTAATCTTTATAACACGGAGCGGGGGATGTTAAGATACTCCTACCACTTGACGGAACCATGTACGAACAACGAAGCGGAATACGAAGCCCTCATAACGGGACTGGAATTAACCGTTCGAATGGGGATAACGGACATCGACATCTACGGAGATTCACGGTTAATCATTCGACGGATCGTCGGACAATACAGAATTTTGAAACCAAGACTCGAGCAGTACTTCCGGTATGCCATACGGTTGTTGGAACGGATTCCAAATGTGACGATTTACAAAATTCCCGAGAGAAAACGCTCTCAGCGGATGCGCTAGCTCGTCTCGCAAAGAATTTGCATGTTTGCGAGATGAATCGATGGAAGTGTCGGTTCACGGACGCCGGGTCCTATCACGGCTTGACATAGACACGATACACAAATCGGAAAAGAAAAAAGGATCGATTGCGACGGTGACGGAAAACACGGAAGATTGGCGACGGCCATTAATGGATTACCTGCAAACGGGAAACTACCGGACGATAGGTCGTTAGCCCATCGGATCGAAAAGAACTGCGTCTGCGCATTAATAAACAACACATTATACGGAAGGTCTTTTGATCGAATGTGGCTAAGGTGCCTAAGCGGGTCCGAAGCCCGTGAAATTGTTAAAGAAGTGCATTCGGGACTGCTGTGGCGCTCACCGGTCGGGTCCGAAGATGAAAATGAAAATTAAAAGACTAGGGTACTACGGCCCTCGATGATGACCGGCGCATGAAAATCGCCGAGAGGCGTCACCGGTGCCGAGTGCACGGAGTGGTTCTACACCGACCTCCAAATGTGCTTACATCCGACAATTGCATCGTGGCCGTTTGAATGTTGGGGCACGGATATAGTGGGTCCGATAGAACCGCCGTCGTCGAAAGGACATCGCTTCATTCTTGCGGCTACGGATTACTTTTCCGAGTGGGCGGGCGGTTCCACTCGGAGAAGTGAAAGCACATCACGTGCTACAATTTTTCGAGAACCAAGTTGTTTACCGTTTCGGAGTGCCGCGCGGGATCATCTCGGATAATGGGTCGGCATTCGAAGCACACAAATCGACAATTTTGTCGGGAGACACGGAATCGGCGGCGATATTCAACAATTTACTACCCGAGAGCAAACGGCCTGGCGAGAGCTTTTAATAAAACTCTCGTTCAAATTTTAAAGAAGACTTTAGACGACGATAAGAGAAATTGGCACGAGAAGTTGTTAGAAGCCTTATGGGCCTACGGACAACCTTCGAACTCCTACGCAAGCTACACCTTACGCTCGGTGTATGGGTCCGAGCGAGTGTTACCTTTAGAGGTTCGGCTCCTTCACTCGGAATTGCGAGTTGCAAATAAAATCACAACGAAGAGAACGCCAAATTACGACTCGAAGAATTAGAAAGCACGGAAGGGAAAAGACTTGCGGCGCAACGGAATTTAGAATTATACCAAGCTAAGATGATTCGAGCTCATGATAAGCGAGTCGCCTGAGAACCTTGAAGTTGGTGATTTAGTTCTCGTTCTCGAAAGACCTATTCTTGCACACCGCGAGATAGGGGAAAATTTGAACCCACTTGGGAAGGACCGTTTGTGGTTGAAGCGGTATACTCGGGAGGTTCCTACCGGCTAGTGAATTGCCGGGGAGAACGACATATGCTTCGATCGATGGACGATACTTGAAAAAGTATTACGCTACCGATGTTTCGAAGGAATGAACTTTCCATCCCTAGAAGCACGGGTGAAGTGATTACTTATGAGTGGGTCCGAACCCAAAAAAATAACAAAAATGTGCTTAAAATAAATAAAATCCCGATAATAAAATTTTCCTTGTTTTCTTTTCCAAATCAAAATCTCTTTCACGATCCTTATCCTACTTCATTCTCGTTAAGTTTGAAAATATAAAAATAATAATAAAACAAGATGTCTTTAATAAACATTTTCTTGATGTTCTTGTTCTTAGTACGACCCACGATCCTTTTCCTTGTCTTTTCGCGGGGAAATGTCGAGCGGGCGGTTGGTCTTGAACTTTAAGAATGGCGTAAGCCTTGCACTTGATGAAAAGAGGGTGAAAGATGGAGCGATAATCGAGATTGACTCGGATTTCGCACCGGCGGGCCTACGGTACGAGGAAAGTGGTCGGGTCCCGGTTGACCGAGAAGAAGCTGCCGGACATACGGTGATGAAAGTGGGTGGCCCGAGCCACCGATCCGGCAACGAGAAAGAAAGACAAATATTGAAGAAGATAAGAAAATGAAGTACGTAGTCGCTACGGCGGAGGGCGAGCTTGTCGGCGCCGCGCCCGCGGAGATTCGAGAAGTTCGGAGAGCTACTCTCGCGGCAACGCAACGAAGAAATAAGAATCGCCGTATCAGTAAGATGTTGACAAAACTAGTCTGCGGATCGGCGCGACGAGCGGTGGCTAATGTCGGTGCATACACTTCGAGGACACCGGTTCACCGGGAACCGGAAGAAAGGAGGCCGGCTCTAGGATGACGGAAAGAACCGGAGAAATCTCGCAAAAACCCGGAAGAAGAAGGCTACCACGCCACGGGATAGAACCACCGAGTGATGCATGACCTTGTTGCGAAGCAACCCGGGGGATGTCCGACGGACATCATCCACGAGGAGCGAGGTATGCGGGGAGAACGTGAAGGGATTGAACCTTATATCCCACGATATGTCACGAGGCCTCGCCATACGCGGATCATTCCGGAATACGAGTTTGGAGAGAATGCAAAATGTTGAAAAGAAAACCTTTGAATACTTTGAAAGGATTAGAGGCGAGAAGAATCGATATCTTTGGAGGGCCTCGAATTACATACGGACGTATTCTCGGAGTATGAGCGGCAGCAAATCGTGGATTGCATCCGGGATTTGAAAAGGCCGGGCGAGCGAGGCCGCCTAAGGAAAACACATACTCGAGCCCCGGAGATGGATGCCGGGGAAAGGAAGAATCACGATACGATGTGGATCTTGTTACGACTTTGCCAGGAGACGGGAAGGGAAACCCGCCGGGAATACTCCGTCATGGGCGAGTGGACCCGATGCCATTAGTCATCGAGAGAATGGTAAAGAGATTGATAACATGGAGAGTCTGCGCGGCGGATCGCATGCCCGATAGCTGCATCATCAACATCTACGAACGGGGTGATTGTATGCCCGCGCATTGATCACCATGATTTTGTCGGGCCTTTACTGCACGGTCTCTTTCTCGAGCGAGTGCAACATCATGTTCGGATCGACCTCCGGATAGCGGGCCCAGGTGAGTTCCGAGGGCCGGTGAAGATACCCTTACCGGTGGGTTCCGTCATGATGCGAAGGGTAACGGAGCGAGATATCGCCGAAGCATTGCATACCGGGAGTACCGGTAAAGAGGATTTCGGTTACGTTCGGAAGGATGGACGACGGAAAGATACCTTACCATTTCCGGCCGGACCGGAGCTAGAAAGCCTCCGGCCTTATGAGTTGTGAGTTACATGGAAAATATCACACCTCCGATGTACATCCATACGGCATCCTTGCCGAGGATGGCTTGGAAGGTGATGTTATTGACCATGTATCTCACTATTCGGACATGGACTTTTGACGGATGCTTCTTTAGATGGATCAACAAAGATCATACACGATCCGTTTTGAGTTTACATGGATTGTATGAAATATATTCCAGATCGAGTTGTACGATGTATCTTCTACATGATTGGAATGAAAGTGACCATGTCACATTTTTGGCCTTCACCTCTTTTGTGCGAATTGATTGGGAAACGCCATTAAAGTTAAATGAACTTCGAACAAAGAACGAGAAAAGAAATAAAAAAAAAGATAAAAGAAAACTTTCTAAAAAAAAAAAAATCTAAAAAATGACGAACACGAATTCACATGAACATTAAACAAACAACAAAATAAAATTTGAATCATTAAAGGATAAATAAAATCAGCAAGAATGTTAAATCGAATTCTCGATCAATTTCGAATCATCTCGTCAGAATTTCATCTTCCAAATTTCAAATCAAATCTTAAATCAAATTTCAATCGAGTTCGAAACTCTTCATGTCGAATTTCGAATCTCGAATTCGATCTTTCCGGATCTCACATCAAACCTTACATCGAATTCAAACCTTTGGGTCGAGGATTTTACATCCAAGACTGCTTGCTTTAGGATTCTCTTCTGCGCACCTGAAATACATCAATTCAAACTTTTGGGTCGAGGATTTTACATCCAAGGCCTTGCCTTTTAGGATTCTTTTCTCTTGCGCTTTGAAATACATCAAATTCAAACTCTTGGGTCGAGGATTTTACATCCAAGATTGCCTTTGCTAGGATTTTCTTCTCTTTGCCTTGAAATACATCGAATTCGAACCTTTGGGTCGAGGATTTTACATCCAGGACTGCCTTTGCTTTAGGATTTTCTTCCTATTGCACTGAAATACATCAAATTCGAACCTTTGGGTCGAGGATTTTACATCCAAGATTGCCTTGCTTTAGGATTCTTCTTCTCTTTGCCTTTGAAATACATCGAATTCGAACCTTTGGGTCGAGGATTTTACATCCAAGTACCTGTTGCTAGGATTTTCTTCCTCTTGCCTTTGAAATACATCAAATTCAAACTTCTTGGGTCGAGGATTTTACATCGAGATTGCACTGCTTTAGGATTCTCTTCCTGTTGCCTTTGAAATACATCGAATTCAAACTCTTGGGTCGAGGATTTTACATCAGACGCACTGCTTCTAGGATTCTCTTCCTATTGCCTTTGAAATACATCAAATTCAAACTTTTGGGTCGAGGATTTTACATCCAAGCTGCCTTTGCTTTAGGATTCTCTTCCTATTGCCTTGAAATACATCAAATTCAAACTCTTGGGTCGAGGATTTTACATCCGAGACTGCACTTGCTTTAGGATTCTCTTCTATCGCACTTGAAATACATCAATTCGAACTTTTGGGTCGAGGATTTTACATCCGAGATGCCTTCGCTTTAGGATTCTTTTCCTATTGCCTCTGAAATACATCAAATCGAACTCTTGAGGTTACGGATTTTACATCCGATACCGCATTATTACGAGGTCTTTCCTCATTGCAATGACTCGATCTAATCGATTCGATCTTCTTTTGGGGTTGAAGATGTTACATCTAAAACTTGAAATTCCGATTTTCATTCCAAATCGAATCCCTTGAATTAATCTTGACAAACTTGATCTAAATTGAAATTCCAAATTGAAATTTAAACTCACACATCATAACTTGAACATGAAACAAAATAAAATCTAAATCGAATTTCTCCCGTATCATGTGATTTGGGATTCACCTCCTTTTCCTTTCCCAGGCGAGAGTTCGAGAATCTCCGGTCTTAGAGATATACTTGACACTCCCCGGCGGAAACTCTTCTACTTCGTCCTAAGTTTGTTACTTGGACATACGTGTTGGTTTTGTTGATCGCTTCGGTCAGCACCAATACGTGCGGTGTGCTCCGTCGGCTCACCACACCTATTGGGGGTCCATTTGTTGACCTCATTTTTGATGAGGTCTTCTCTTCTTCTCTTTAGTACTTAGGATCTAGCCTTAGGCTTTTCCTTTGACTATCTTAGAGGACTAGAATTGGGATCCACCTTTTAGAAATTCAAACCACTTCTTAACTCCTTGCAAACTCCACAAACTTGACTATAGACCCCTAATCACCTAGAGGGTTGAAATCGAATGTGGAAGTTTAAAGGATGAGTTCTATAGGACTCTTTGGCCTTAGGAGCCCTTACAGGTGGCTCAGTGCAGTAAGAGCTGACTTACACATACACTACACCTATGCACTACACTTTCACACACCTCCTAAAACACACCCATACCTGACTTGACTTCACGACTCATGTAGGTGATTCGCATGGATGGTCCTTAACCACTAAGCCTGCTGGTAAGAGGGTTAGGAACAACATGGTGAATGCCTCGAATGAGTCCTTCATGGCTCATGTGGGCTTGATATGGCTTCATGGCTCAACAAAAATGATTTCATTCCACTTACATCCACCTGATCTTCAATTTTCCAAATTTTCGATTTTTGACCCAGGGACCTACACCTGCAACTCTACAAATGCCATGAAACTACCCAATTTCTCAAAAATTTCCAAATTACCCAAAATTCTCCAAAATCAATCCCAAACATTCCCACATCACTCAAACTGATCATCCATATCCAAAAATATCAAAAATCCCAAAATACCCCCCAATACCTTCCAAATACCCAAAATACCCCTTTTGACCCAAAAATCCAAAAATTCAGAAAATTCCCAGAAAATTCCAGAAAATCCCAAATATTCCCAATTTCATTTTGTTCGACTACACCATGGGCCAATTTTGTCAATTTACCCCACTTTTGTCAAAACACCCAATTTAACCCATTTTAACCCAAAGTAAACCCGATGTCAAACCTAACCTACCCAATTGACCCAAATTCTGGTCCAATTCGATTCTAAACTGCAATTCAACATCCCAAACACCAATCTAGACCAAAGCCAAGCTTAATTTGATTGAAATTTGGGTCCAATTTCACTTTTGGCCTTAAAGCCCGATTTGGACCCATGACCCAAACCTAACCCGAACTCACCCAATTCAACTCCAATTAACCCCAAATCTTTTCTAAACCTTCCTTTACATCCCCATAAACAAAACACTAGCATGATTTGCCCAAAATTTAGACCCAAACCCCACTCAAATTCAACCCAAAATCAAAAGGCCCATTTTGACCTAAACCCAAACCTAGCCCAAATGAGCCCAAATCCCAAAATCAAAACCCAACCAAAGCCAAAACCTCTTTGAAACACTCCCATAAACATTTCCCAACATTAATTTTACATCAATTTCAACTGCAACTTAGCCCATGACCATTTGGCCCATTAGCCTCTTAGCGAACCATTATTGGCCCATCACCTAATCACTCTTTACTCAAACACTCATGACATCCTAAACCAAACTCACAAACTTCAAAAGCCTCAAGACCCATCCTAAAGCCCACATTACAATCTCATCTCATCCTCACTTAATTAAAATCATCCCTAAAGTCCTAAATCAGCAATCAAATCTTTCTAAACAAAGCCATATGACAAACCATCCAAATTTTACACCAAATTACCAAAAATTCTTAAAACCCATTTTCATGAAATTGACCGAAGCTTTCCCACAAGCCAAAGGTGAGCCATGAAGCCATGCATGAGCCACATGGAAGCCATGAGAGCCTCTTTACATGTCACCATACCATATTGGGTAGGAAGGAGGGCCCCTTTCCTTAATCCCTAAAGCTCATTAGCCTTAATCATGATTCACCTAAACCTAAATTTAATCCGAATATATTTGGATGGAGACTTCTCCATGCCAAACCAGTGATTCATTTGATCCCCCACGGCACCCAAGGCCACCTTGAAGGGTGCACCAAGCTAAATGGGTGAGTTGACCCATTTAGACCCAAAACTAGCCATGCCCCATTCTACTTTGGATCAAAGCCTTTACACTTGGCCATTGCGAGTGCTTGCACAAACACCCGACCACGGCCCACTGACCTTGAGGGTGACCCATGCACTGGCAGTCGGCCACCCGGTCAGCCGGAAAACACCATGCCGAGACCTTGGGAGTGAGCCGACTTTGGAATTCCACCTTCTTGGCTGCCCACGTGCCCAGTGGCCACCATGTTGTTCTTCCCGTGACCAAGCGGTCGATCCCGACCCTTGGCCACCCACTGAGAGAGCCTCCGGCCATGCCTATTTAAACACCACCCCCTCTCGGCCATGAGAGGAGAGTTACACAAACCTTGCCAAAACTGCGCAAAATTGTTCCGGATCCCTCCTCATACACGGAGCACTTGATCCCGAGTGAGATCCCCTGCCATTTCCTCTCTGTGAGCTCGATTTCGAAGTTGAAATCCGAAGCCCAAAACCGGGACACTCCCCACGGTGAACCAATCCCCAAATTGATTGATCCTACACACTTCACGGACGAGGGAAGGTGTCCACCGGCAAAAGCCCCATCTCCGGGTCACCCGGTTGTTCCGGACTCCAAAGCGTTGTGATCGGCTTTGGTGGAAATCACACCTAGGCGATTCACCGACATCCGGGAGCTTCATCCCTGAGCCTCCTGCGGCTCCAATCGAACGTGCCAAGCATCTACGATCGAGGCTTCACCTCTCGAGCTAAGGTATGAATTAATTCTTCATCCCGAGCTTACGGAGATTCTCCATTTCAAATGCCTTAATTGCGATGCATGTTTACCGTATGGATGTGTTCGTCTCTTCGAGACGAATCCATAGAGCATAAGAACATAAAAATCCGTTGAGTATCGAGTGAGATCTTAAGGATTTAGTGTGGACGGCTCTCGGGTGAGGACACTTGGGGACGATGAACGGATGCGCGTCCATTTAATACACGCGCGGACGGACGGCTCGGATGGCGTCGGACCGGGAGACGGTACGAGAACCGCGGGGCCCGGGCTGCCGACTCGGATGGCGGCGTCGAATGGGAGCGCGCCGCGCGGCGTTTCGGAGGCTGCCGAGGGTTGACGCGGCGCCGCGTGGATAAATAGAAAAATAGGGTATTTTCTATTTATTTAATTCCCAGAACTTTGAAAATTCATATCTCTGTGTAGAAAAATCACAAAAATAAAATAAAAATACCCCCTTGCTCAGTGAACAGAGGAGAATAATGTGGAAAAGAAATTAATTAATTTTGTCCAGTATTTTATTTTTAATTAATTATTTACTTCCTGCATTGTTTTAATTCTCCATGCATGTATACAATTCACCATGGCATGAGACCATAGGGCTTTTGAAGCCTCTGAACTTAGGAACATTCACTGAATTTTCCAAGGTCGAGGCCATCTCTGTGAAAAGTTATTGATTTTTCAAATGCATGTTGCTGTTTTAAGTATTTTAATTTCAAAAATTAGCATGTTGTGAAATAAATTCTAGGAAAATTTGGTGATGTTCCTTATGACCAGAGAACCTTAGGAAAAATAGGATTTGAGTTAATTCACTTAGCTTAACCCTAATTGGCTTAAACACCCAAAATAGGTCTCTAATTAATTAGAGTTAACCATAGATCAAATTGACTTGAAATCAATTCTCCACTGACCTTTAGGATCAGAGGAACCCACCATAAAAAATTTGAGGTCAATTGGACTTGGTTAGCCCCACTAATTGGGTTAATTAAGCCACTTAGCCATTTTAAACTTTAAAAATTCATAACTTTCAAAATATCTTTCAAAAATTCACCAAATTGGTTTTGGAGTCTCTCTGATATCAGGGGAGTTCAGGAAAATTAAAATTTCAATTTTCTAAAAAAGTTGATTTTTAATATTATTTTAATATTTTTAATAATTAAAAAATAATAAAAATCACAAAAATAATAAAATTCACCAAAATGTCATATTTTGAATTTTAACCACTTAGGAACAAGTCCCATATTTTTCCTAGGTCTATTTAGTGAGATATTAATTTTTAAAGCTCTAGGGTAATTTTAAAATTAAAAAAAAATGTATTTTCTAGCATTTTCACCAAAATAATTATAATAAATCAAAGAAAAATCAGAAAATTGCAAAGTTTGGTTCTCTGGAATCCTTGATATCAGAGAGAATTTTAAAAATTATAAAACTTATTTTTCAACATTTATTTTATTTTTAAATTAATTAATACTCCAGAATTTAAAATAATTCTAATAAATAAAATATAATTCAAAAAATTACAAAATTTGGTCCAAATGGTCCTCTGGTCATTAGGAATGTCCCCTAATTTTCTTAAGGACAGAAACTTTCCCTTGGTCATATTATTGAATTTTCCTTGGAAATTCCTATTTTCTACAAAAAATAATTATATAAATAAATTAAATACAGAAAAATCACATTTTCTCCTCTCATGTCTTCATTGACACATAAGTGAAGTCACATAAAAATTTCAAGTTCATTTGAGTTCAATTTAGTGAGTTATGAAATTATTAGGCTTAAAGGACAAAATGGTAATTAAAATTTTAACCCTTAATTAAAATTTTAGGTCTCATAAAAATTAACAAGTAAAATATTTGATCCTAATCTGATTTGGATGATTGAAATTTAAATAATTAAAGGGTAGAAACCCATTAAGTAATTTAAAATGATTAAACCTTAATTAAATAATTAATTGAATTTGGAAGAATAATAAAATTGGAATTATTAAAATAGGGATATTATTAGGAAGAGATTTATTCTTTAATTTAAAAATCCCTAAATTTAATCATCCCATTAATATTCAACTCTTAATTAAAATGATAACTCAAATTTAAAATATTAAAAGACTTAATCATTAAATAAAAATTAAATCATTAAACTCTTTCAAAAATTTTCAATTAAATTAAATTAAATTAAGATTAAAAGTTAAATTAAATTAAATTAAAATTAAATTAAATTAAATAAACAAATTAAATTAAATTAAATGAATTAAATACATTAAATTAAATAAATAAAATTAAATTAAATTAAGTTAAATAAAATTAAATAAATAAATTAAATTAAATTAAATTAAATTAAATTAAATTAAAATTAAATTAAATAAAATTAAAATTAAATTAAATTAAATTAGGAAATTAAATCAAATAAATTAAACTGAATTAAATTAAATCAAATCAAATTAAATTAAATAAATTAAATTAAATTAAATTAAATTAAATTAAATTAAGTTGAATTAAATAACCTCACTTAAGACATGAAGAAATAAATCTAAAATAACTTGAACACTATTCCAAACTTAAATCATTAATTTGAACTTAAATTTGGATCACAAATCATTAAGAATCATTTTGCCCTTAGGAGCTTTAGTTATCATAACTCCTAAATAGAACATTAAAATGTTACTTCACTTATAGGACATTCGAATGTCCTAGTTCACTGAGCGAGTTAACAAAACTTGAAAACCTCGGACGATTGATTCATTTACACAATTAAATTCATTTGGACTTAAAACAATCCTAGAAATATTGAAAAGATGTTTAAGATTTTTCTTAAGCACTTACTCGATATGATAGGATATTTACTGAAACAATTGAACTTAATTGTTCTTTGATGAAGAAAATCGTCTTGAAACTAAAAACACGAGAGAACTAGACGTCATAGGAAATGACTAGCTATAGGATTAAGAATTTGGTAGAAAACCAAAACCTTTCCCTTAGCTTTACCTAGGAACTTGCTTAAATATTCTAAGCGTGTTTTAAGTGCGGCTTGGGATGACGGGAAGACCCTCCAGGGTACGCTTTTATTTTATTGCGGTTTATTTTATTGCAAATGCACTTTATTTTTCTTGCATGATAAACAACGAGTTGCATGAAAGCAGACACCTTTAGGACAGAAACCAAAGCTGAAACCCATAACTAAATTAAAAGACATTACAAGATAAAATTCACCTCCATGACATTCCGAAAATATAAGACAACTCAAAATTTAATCACGAAACGAACAACAAAACTACAACTACAACTAAATTAAAACGTCTCATTGAATGATCGGGAATACCTCGGATGATGTAACCCACGTGTTGCTTAACGGGATTTCCCACGGTCTAAATGAAAGTGCGGAACTCATTTAGTTGAGTTTAGCAAATTCATACGGACTAAGTGAATTCGATGAAAATAACGGTGCGGGATGACGGAACCGTGGGATCTTAATCGGTTCCGTTTAATCAACTTTAAGATCCGTTTTAATTAAAACACAAAAAACACGTGGAAATTAAGACTTCTCTAAACCAAGACACTTCTCTCATCTCTTGATTTATGATTTCTAAAACTAAACCTCTGCAACAACAAGGAGCTCGGAGCATGGTGGGCGGCACGGCCATCGTCGTCGACAAAACTTGAACCTACTTGACAAAACTTTCTTAGAATTAAATAACAAAGCCATAGGACTTCGAGGTAGTTTGCTTAGCGCAACATAAATCCTCAACTCTTCGTTAGGCATTTGCATTGCAAATTAAGCCCTAACCGGTCTTAGGATTCCGAGGTAGTCGTCCGATACGACATAAACCCTCATATCTTCTAGGCTATTTGTATGATTCTATCATATAAATATAAGCCACTAACTAATTAAAATTGGCAAGATTAAAACATTAAATGAACATTAGGACTTTCCTAAGTCTAAGCCAAACAATAGGATAGTCGGGAAATTACCGAAGTTCGCTTCGAATCCGTAATTTCTCCTACTTTCTTCCTTTGAATTCCCAAAATAAAAATGTTCCAAATTTGATCCATTCCACTATTGAAATTCCAAAATCCGATCCTTTGAAAACCTTAAACTTTGAAATTCTTGAGAGCGAATTATTGATTATTATCGAGAGTTTTCTTAGGTGATTCCCGTCACTTAAGATGTAATTAACTATAGGGGCTTGCCCTTATAGGGAACTTTAAGAACCTGGGTAATATAAACCCTGTTTAATGTTTTCATATTAAGCGAGGGAATTTGTCGGCTTATAAAATTGGTTCGCGAGACCAAACGGATGTCACAAATCCTCTAGTTTATTTAACCGAGCCCCACCATCGAGCGGTGTGTCTATCCTCAGGGATAGATACACAGTTTGTGGTGCGGTGCTCGTTTATGTAAACTATTCGAGATGTGAGATCGGTTTGATTTCATATCTTAAAACTTTCAAATTTAAAATTATTTTCAAAATCAAATAGTACTTTCTAAACCATATATATATTTAAATTAAATTTAAAATACGCCGACATATTTCTGTAGGCGACCCCCTTTTCAAAATAAAACACACAACCTAAAAAAAAATGCCGACAATCCAATATTGATTGAATTAACTTGGGTTCATGTCAGGTTGAACCTAAGTTAGATTCAATGTTGATTGAATCTATTTAACTTGAGTTCATGTCCATCTGAACTTAAGTTAAGAGGGTTTGAAATTAGATTCAATATTGATTGAATTAACTTGGGTTCATGTCTGGTTGAACCTAAGTTAGATTCAATGTTGATTGAATCTATTTAACTTGAGCTCATATGCATCCGAACTTAAGTTAAAAAGTTTGAAATTAGATTCAATAGTGATTGAATTAACTTGGGTTCATGTACTGGTTGAACCTAAGTTAGATTCAATGTTGATTGAATCCATTTAACTTGAGTTCATGTCTGTTTGAACTTAAGTTAAAAGGTTTGAAATTAGATTCAATATTGATTGAATTGACTTAGGTTCATGTTTGGTTGAACCTAAGTTAGATTCAATGTTGAATGAATCTATTTAACTTGAGCTCATGTCTGTCTGAACTTAAGTTAAAAAAAGGTTTAGTTCAGAATAGATTTAATTATGTTTTAAGTCTTGTTTAAATAGGACTTAAAGGTTAATCAAGTCTAATAAATTAGATTCAATTAGATTTGCAGACCATCTAAGTCCCTTCTAGATAAGACTTAAGTTTTAATTAAGTCTATTTAAAGTTAGACCTAGACTTAGGATTGAACTTATGCCGGGTTTTAGTTTAGATTCAAGTTCGGTTGAGCCTAAGGCTTAGGTTAGACCTAGGTTTATATCGTGTTAAACCTAAGTATGGTTTGACTTAAGTCTAATATGGGTTAGAATTAAGTTAAATTTTGAGTTTAGATTAAGTTAGGTTCAAGTCAGGTTGAACCTAGACTTAAGGTCGATTTAAGTTTAATATGGGTTGAACCTAAGTTAAAGTTTGACTTGGATTAAATTAGGTTCTAGTTGGGTTGAACTCAAGTTTAGTTCAATTTATGTTAGGTTCAATATGAGTCGAACCTAAGGTTTCAAGTTAAGTTAGGTTCGATGTGGGTTGAACCTAAGGTTTAGGTTAACTTGTGTTCAAGTTAGATTGGACTCAAGTTATGTTAGTTTTAAGTTAGGTTCAATGTGGGTTGAACGTAAGGTTTAGGTTAACTTGAGTTCAAGCTAGATTGGACTAAACTTAGGTTAGGTTTAAGTTAGGTTCAAAGTGGGTTGAACCTAAGGTTTAGGTTAGCTTGATTTCAAGTTAGATTGGACTCAAGTTAGGTTAGGTTTAAGTTAGGTTCAATGTGGGTTGAACCTAAGGTTTAGGTTAACTTGAGTTCGAGTTAGATTGGACTCAAGTTATTTTAGGATTTAAGTTAGGTTCAATGTGGGTTGAACTAGGGTTTAGAGTTAACTTGAGTTCGAGTTAGATTGGACTCGAGGTTATGTTAGGTTTAAGTTAGGTTCAATGTGGGTTGATCCTAAGGTATAGGTTAACTTGAGTTCAAGTTAGATTGGACTCAAGTTATGCTAGGTTCAAGTTAGGTTCAATGTGGGTTAAACCTAAGGTTTAGGTTAACTTGAGTTCAAGTTAGGTTGAACTCAAGTTAGGTTAGGTTTATGTTTAGGTTATGTTGGACTTGGGCTAAAAGGTTGGATTTGGGTTTTCTTAGTTGATTAAGGTTTAATAATTAATTAAGTCTAATGTGTTAGACTTAATTAAGATTTGTGTTTGATTAAACCTTAGTTAGTTAAGGTCTAATGGTTTAATTAGGTCTAATGGGTTAGACCTAATTAAGGTTTAAGTTTGATTAAACCTTAGTAAGTTAAGGTCTAATGGTTTAATTAGGTCTAATGGGTTAGACCTAATTAGGGTTTATGTTTGATTAAACCTTAGTCAGTTAAGGTCTAATAGTTTAATTAGGTCTAATAGTTTAATTAGGTCTAATGGGTTAGACCTAATTAGGGTATAAGTTTGATTAAACCTTAGTCAGTTAAGGTCTAATGGTTTAGTTAGGTCTAATGGGTTAGACCTAATTAGGGTTTATGATTGAGTAAACCTTAGTTAGTTAAGGTCTAATGGTTTAATTAGGTCTAATGGTTTAGACCTAATTAGGGTTTAAGTTTGATTAAACCTTAGTTTGTTAAGGTCCAATGGGTTAGACTCAATTAGGGTTTATGTTTGATTAAACCTTAGTTAGTTAAGGTCTAATGGTTTAATTAGGTCTAATGGTTTAGACTTAATTAGGGTTTAAGTTTGATTAAACCTTAGTTAGTTAAGAGTCTAATGGTTCGATTAGTTACAATGGTTTAGACTCAATTAGGGTTTAAGTTTGATTAAACCATAGTTAGTTAAGGTCTAATAGTTTAATTGGGTGCAATGGGTTAGACCTAATTAGGGTTTATGTTTGATTAAACCTTAGTTAGTTAAGGTCTAATGGTTTAATTAGGTCCAATGGGTTAAACTCTAATTAGGGTTTAAGTTTGATTAAACCTTAGTTAGTTAAGGTCTAATGGTTTAATTAGGTTCAATGGGTTAGACATAATTAGGGTTTAAGTTTGATTAAACCTTAGTCGAGTTAAGGTCTAATGGTTTAATTAGAGTCCAATGGGTTAGACCTAATTAGGGTTTAAGTTTAATTAAACCTTAGTCGGTTAAGGTCTAATGGTTTAATTAGGTGCTAATGGGCTGAGACTCAATTAGGGTTTATGTTTGACTAAACCTTAGTTAGTTAAGGTCTAGTGGTTTAATTAGTTCTTAATGGGTTTAATTAAGTTTATTATGTCTTTAAACTTAATTAATAAGTTTAATTTTTTATTATATATGTTTAATATGTCTTTAAACTTGATTAAGATTTAATTTTTATATAAACCTAATTTAAGTAAGGTTTAATGGGTTAATTAAGTTTATTATGTCTTTAAACTTAATTAATAAGTTTAATTTTGATTAATTAATTTTAATATGTCGTTAAACTTAATTAAGATTTAATTTTTATATTAAACCTAATTTAAGTAAGGTTTAATGGGTTACTTAAGTTTATTATGTCTTTAAACTTAATTAATAAATTTAATTTTGATTCATTAAGTTTAATATGTCTTTAAACTTAATTAAGATTTAATTTTTATATTAAACCTAATTTAAGTAAGGTTTAATGGGTTGATTAAGTTTATTATGTCTTTAAACTTAATTAATAAGTTTAATTTTGATTAATTAAGTTTAATATGTCTTTTAAACTTAATTAAGATCTAATTTTATATTAAACCTAGTTTAAGTAATGTTTAATGGGTTAATTAAGTTTATTATGTCTTTAAACTTAATTAATAAGTTTAATTTTGATTAATTAAGTTTAATATGTCTTTAAACTTAATTAAGATCTAATTTTCATATTAAACCTAATTTAAGTAAGGTTTAATGGGTTAATTAAGTTTATTATGTCTTTAAACTTAATTAATAAGTTTAATTTTGATTAATTAAGTTTAAAATGTTTTTAAACTTAATTAAGATTTAATTTTATATTAAACCTAATTTAAGTAAGGTTTAATGGGTTAACTAAGTTTATTATGTCTTTAAACTTAATTAATAAGTTTAATTTTGATTAATTAAATTTAATATGTCTTTAAACTTAGTTAAGATTTAATTTTATATTAAACCTAATTTAAGTATGGTTTAATGGGTTAATTAAGTTTATTATGTCTTTAAACATAATTAACAAGTTTAATTTTGATTAATTAAACTTAATATGTCTTTAAACTTAATTAAGATTTAATTTTTATGTTAAACCTAATTTAAGTAAGGTTTAATGCGTTTAAATATTATTTTAAATTTAGTTAAGTCCAATTTGGTCCTTTTAGACTTAAGTGAAGTTTCTCATTAGTCTATCATAGACTAGAACCATTTTTAAACTTTGATTGTTGATGAAAATAGGTTAAATTTATAAAGGGTTATTTTTAGGATTAAAATTATTTAATTAATAAAGGATTTTAACCCTAAATTTCAAAATATCATTCA
>JAKZJZ010000669.1:0-41329 GCA_022702705.1 Papilionanthe hookeriana x Papilionanthe teres
CGACTCATGTAAGTGATTCGCATGGATGGTCTTAACCACTAAGCACATTGGTAAGAGGGTTAGGAACAACATAGTGAATGCGCTCGAATGAGTCTCTTCATGGCTCATGTGGGCTTGATATGGCTTCATGGCTCAACAAAAATGATTTCATTCCACTTACATCCACCCAATCTTCAATTTTCCAAATTTTCGATTTTTGACCCCGGGACCCGACACCTTGGCCACTACCCAGCGCAGAATAGCAGGAATTTCTCAAAAATTTCCAAATTACCCAAAATTCTCCAAAATCAATCCCAAACATTTCCACATCACTCAAATTGATCATCCATATCCAAAAATATCAAAAATTCCAAAAATACCCCCAATACCTTCCAAATACCCAAAATACCCCTTTTGACCCAAAAATCCAAAAATTCAGAAAATTCCCAGAAAATTCCAGAAAATCCCAAATATTCCCAATTTCATTTTGTTCAACTACACCATGGGCCAATTTTGTCAATTTACCCACTTTTATCAAAACCCCCGATTTGACCCATTTTAACCCAAAGTAAACCCGATGTCGAACCAAACCTACCCAATTGACCCAAATTCTGGTCCAATTCAATTCTAAACTTCAATTCAACATCCCAACACCAATCTAGACCAAATCCAAGCCCAATTTGATTGGCATTGGGATCCGATTTCACTTTTGGCCTTAAAGCCCCGATTTGGACTATGACCCGAAACCTAACCGAAACTCACCCAATTCAACTCCAATTAACCCCAAATCTTTTCCAAACCTTTCTTAACATCCCCATGAACAAAACACTAACATGATTTGCTCAAAATTTAGACCCAAACCCACTCAAATTCAACCCCGAAATCAAAAGGCCCAATTTTGACCTAAACTTAAACCTAGCCCAGAATGAGCCCGAAACCCCAAAATCAAAACCCAACCAAAGCCAAAACCTCTTTGAAACACTCCAAAAACATTTCCCAACATTAATTTTACATCAATTTCAACTCTAGCCCAACTTTGGCCCATGGTAGCTCATTTTGGCCCACTTTAGCCTCTTTACCAAAAGCGATATCAACCCGATTCAAACCCGAATCACCTCAAATTTGTTTCAAACCACTCATGAAGCATCCCTAAACCAAACTCAACAATTATTTGGCCCAAGCCTTTACCAAAATTTCATCCCAAAAATCCATTTTAAAATTCAAAAGCCCACTTTCCTAAACCATTTAAAAGCGATCTAAAACCATTTAAATGAGCCCAATTTGGCACTAAAGCCCACATGACATTTCCATTTGCCATCCATTTAATCAAAGCCATTCCCTAAGTTATAATTCCATCATCAAACAATTCCAAATCAAGCCCATACAAATTCACACCAAAATATCCAAAATTCTTAAAACCCATTTTATGAAATTGACCGACCTTTTCCCAAGACAGAATGGAGCCATGGAGCCATGCACGAAGCCATATGCAAGCCATGAGAGCCTCTTTACATGTCACCATGCCATTTTGGGCAAAAGGAGGAGGCTCTTTCCTTAATTCTAAAGGTGATTAACCACTCCAGTGATTCCACTTAACCATGCTTATGCTCTAATTGTGCTTGGATGGTGACTTGACCTACTCGATTATCTTGAGGCCAAATCACTTTTCCCTCGGCCAAAACCAAGCCTTGGGTGGTGCACCTAGCCCAGTGGAGGGGTTGACCAATTTGAGCCAAAATAAGCCCTCTCCCATTCCATTCTAATCCAAGCCTTTTACACATGGCATTTGCCGATTACTACCACTAAACCCCGGCCACGACCCACTGAACAAGATGGTGACCAATGCACAGTCGGCCGGCCACCGAGCCGTCGGAAAACACCATGGCCGAAACCTTGGGAGGAGCCGAACTTTGGAATTCTCCCTTCTGTGGCTGCCCCATGCACTAGTGGCCTACCATGGCTGTTCTTCACATGCCAGAGCGGTGATCCCGACCCTCGAGCTCCCACAGGAGGCCCTCGACATCTCCTGATTCAAACCCCTCACCTTCTCGGCCATGAGAAGTGCTGAACCAGAACCTTGCTGAAACTGCGCAAAATTGTTCCAGGACTCCTCCCCACACACGAGCACTTGATCCCGAGTGAGATCCCCCTGCCATTTCTTCTCTGTGAGCTCGATTTCGAGTTGAAATTTCACCCAAAACAGGGACACTTCTCCACGGTGAGCCAATCCCCAAATTGATTGGTCCTACACTGCACCGGAGTCGAGGGAAGGTGTCCGCCGGCAAAAGCCCCATCTCCGGGTCACCCGGTTGTTCCGGACTCGAAGGTTGTGATCGGCTTTGGTGGAAATCACACCTAGGCGATTCACCGCATCCCAGGGCTTCATCCCCAGCCTCCTGCGGCTCCAACGAACGTGCCGAGCATCTCGATCGAGGCTTCACCTCTCGAGCTAAGGTATGAATTAATTCTTCATCCCGAGCTTACGGAGATTCTCCATTTCAAATGCCTTAATTTCGATGCATGATAACTAGTATAGATGTGTTCGTCTCTTGAGAGCGAATCCATAGAGCATAAGAACATAAAAATCCGTTGAGTATCGAGTGAGATCTTAAGGATTTAGTGTGGACGGCTCTCGGGTGAGGACACTTGGGGACGATGAACGGATGCGCGTCCATTTAATACACGCGCGGACGGACGGCTCGGATGGCGTCGGACCGGGAGACGATGCGAGAGCCGCGGGGCCGGGTTCGGCGACTCGGATGGCGGCGTCGAATGGGAGCGCGCGCGTGTGCATTCGGAGGCTGCCGAGGTTGACGCGGCGCCGCGTGGATAAATAGAAAAATAGGGTATTTTCCTATTTATTTAATTCCCTAAACTTGGAAAATTCATATCTCTGTGTAGAAAAATCACAAAAATAAAATAAAAATACCCTCTTGCTCAGTGAACAGAGGAGAATAATGTGGAAAAGAAATCATTTAATTTTGTCCAGTATTTTATTTTTAGTAATTTATTTACTCTCTGCATACATTTAATTCTCCATGCATTCATACAATTCACCATGGCATGAGACCATAGGGCTTTTGAAGCCTCTGAATTTGGGAACATTCACTGAATTTTCCAAAGTCGGAGGCCATCCTATGAAAAGTTATTGATTTTTCAAATGCATGTTGCTATTTTAAGTATTTTAATTCCAAAAATTAGCATGTTGTAAAATAAATTCTAGGAAAATTTGGTGATGTTCCATATGACCGAGAGAACCACTAGGAAAAATAGGATTTGGGTTAATTCAGCTTAGATTAACCATAATTGACTTAAACACCCAAAATAGATCTCTAATTAATTAGAGTTAACTATAGATCAAATTGACTTGAAATCAATTCTCCACTGACCTTTAGGATCAGAGGAACCCATCATAAAAATTTGAGGTCGATTGGACTTGGTTAGCCCATTAATTGGGTTGATTAAGCAGCTTAGTCATTTTAAACTTTAAAAATTCATAACTTTCAAAATATCTTTCAAAAATTCACCAAATTGGTTTTGGAGTCTCTCTGATATCAGGGAGTTTAAGAAAATTAAAATTTCAATTTTCTAAAAAGTTGATTTTTAATATTATTTTAATATTTTCAATAATTAAAAAATAATAAAAATCACAAAAATAATAAAATTCACCAAAATGTCATATTTTGAATTTTAATCACTTAGGAACAAGTCCCATATTTTTCCTAGGTCTATTTAGTGAGATATTAATTTTTAAAGCTCTAGGGTAATTTTAAAATTAAAAAAATATATTTTCTAGCATTTTCACCAAAATAATTATAATAAATCAAGAAAAAGTCAGAAAATTGTGAAGTTTGGTTCTCTGGAATCCTTGATATCAGAGAGAATTTTAAAAATTATAAAATTTATTTTTCAACATTTATTTTATTTTTAAATTAATTAATACTCCAGAACTTAAAATAATTCTAATAAATAAAATATAATTCAAAAAATTACAAAATTTGGTCCAAGTGGTCCTCTTGTCATTAGGAATGTCCCCTAATTTTCTTAAGGACAGAAACTTTCCCTTGGTCATATTATTGAATTTTCCTTGGAAATTTCTATTTTCTACAAAAAATAATTATATAAATAAATTAAATACAGAAAAATCACATTTTCTCCTCTCATGTCTTTATTGACACATAAGTGAAGTCACATAAAAATTTCAAGTTCATTTGAGTTCAATTTAGTGAGTTATGAAATTATTAGGCTTAAAGGGCAAAATGGTAATTAAAATTTTAACCCTTAATTAAAACTTTAGGTTTAATAAAAATTAACAAGTAAAATATTTGATCCTAATCTGATTTGGATGATTGAAATTTAAATAATTGAAGGGTAGAAACCCATTAAGTAATTTAAAATGATTAAACCTTAATTAAATAATTAATTGAATTTGGAAGAATAATAAAATTGGAATTATTAAAATAGGGATATTATTAGGAAGAGATTTATTCTTTAATTTAAAAATCCCTAAATTTAATCATCCCATTAATATTCGACTCTTAATTAAAATGATAACTCAAATTTAAAATATTAAAAGACTTAATCATTAAACTAAAATTAAATCATTAAACTCTTTCGAAAAAAATTTCAATTAAAATTAAATTAAATTAAATTAAAAATTAAATTAAATTAAGTAAATTAAATTAAAATTAAATTAAATTAAATTAAGATTAAAAGTTAAATTAAATTAAATTAAATTAAATTAAATTAAATTAAATAAATTAAATTAAATTAAATTAAATTAAATTAAAAATTAAATTAAATTAAATTAAGAAATTAAATAAACTAAATTGAATTGAATTAAATTAAATCGAAATCAAACTAAATTGAATTAAATTGAATTAAATTAAATTAAATTAAATTAAATTAAATTGAATTAAATAACCTCACTTAAGACATGAAGAAATAAATGCTAAAATAACTTGAACATTATTCAGAACTTAAATCATTAATTTGAACTTAAATTTGAATCACGAAATCATTAAATATCATTTTGCCTTAGGAGCTTTAGTTATCATAACTCCTAAATAGAACATTAAAATGAAATGCTACTTCACTTATAGGACATTCGAATGTCATCAGTTCATTTAGACGAAGTTAACAAAACTTGAAAATCTCGGACGATCGATTCATTTACACGATTAAATTCATCTTGGACTTGAAACGATCCTAGAAATATTGAAAAGATGTTTAAGATTCTTCTTAAGCACTTCCTCGATATGATAGGATATTTATAAGAACGATTGAACTTAATTGTTCTTTGATGAAGAAAATCGTCTTCGAAGCTAAAAACATGAGAACCTAGACGTCATAGGAAATGACTAGGTATAGGATTAGGAACTTGGTAGAAAACCATAAACCTTTCCCTTAGCTTTACCTAGGAACTTGCTTAAATATTCTAATTGTGTTTTAAGTGCGGCTTGGAATGACGGGAAGACCCTCAAGGTACGCTTTTATTTTATTGCGGTTTATTACATTGCAAATGCACTTTATTTTTCTTGCATGATAAACAACGGTTGCATGAAAACCAACACCTTTAGGACAGAAACCAAAGCTGAAACCCATAATTAAATTAAAAGACACTACGAGATAAAATTCACCTCCACGACATTTCGAAATATAAGACAACTCGAAATTTAATCACGAAACGAGAACACAAAGCTACAATTACAACTAAATTAAAACGTCTTGTTGGATGATCGGGAATACCTCGGATGATGTAACCTACGTGTTGCTTAACGGGATTTCCGCGGTGCTAAATGAAAGTGTGGAACTCATTCGGTTGAGTTTAGCAAATTCATACGGACTAAGTGAATCAGATAAAAATAATGATGCGGAAGGATGGAGCGAGTGGGATCTTAGCCGGTGTCGTTATAATCGACTTTAAGATTTGTTTTAATTAAAACACAAAAAAACACTTGGAAATTAAGACTTCTCTAAACCGAACACTTCTCTCATCTCTTGATTTATGATTTCTAAAACTAAACCTCGCAGACAACGAGGAGTTTGGAGCATGGTGGGCGGCACGGCCATCGTCGTCGGCAAAACTTGAACCTACTTCGGCAAAACTTTCTTAGAATTAAATAACAAAGCCATAGGACTTCGAGGTAGTTTGCTAGTGCAACATAAATCCTCGACTCTTCGTTAGGCATTTGCATTGCAAATTAAACCCTAGCAGGTCTTAGGATTCGAGGTAGTCGTCGATACGACATAAACCCTCATATCTTCTAGGCGATTTGTATGATTACATCATATAAATATAAGCACTAATTAATTAAAATTGGCGAAGATTAAAACATTAAATAAACATTAGGACTTTCTTAAATTCAAACGAAACAATAGGGTAGTCGGGAAATTATCGAAGTTCACTTCGAATCCATAATTTCTCCTACTTTTCTTCCTTTGAATTCCCAAAATAAAAATGTTCTAAATTTGATCCATTCCTATTGAAATTTCCAAAATTCGATCCTTTGAAAACTTAAACTTTGAAATTCTTGAGAGCGAAATTATTGATTATTATCGAGAGTTTTCTTAGGTGATTCCGTCACTTAAGATGTAATTAACTATAGGGGCTTGCCCTTATAGGGAACTTTAAGAACCCGAGTAATATAAACCACTGTTTAATAGTTTCATATTAAGCGGGGAATTTATCGGCTTATAAAATTGGTTCGCGAGACCAAACGGATGTCACGAAACCTTTCTAGTTTATTTAATCGAGCCCCATCATCGAGCGGTGTATACATTCTTCGGGATAGATACACGGTTTGTGATGCGGTGCTCGTTTATATAAGCTATTCGGGATGTGAGATCGGTTTGATTTCATATCTTAAAATTTTCAAATTTAAAATTATTTTCGAAATCAAATACTACTTTTAAATTATTTATTTAAATTAAATTAAAATTCGCTGACAATTTACGTAGGCGACTCTCTTTCAAAATAAAACACATAACCTAAAAATAGTGCTCGACATATTTACGGCGACTCCGGCGAGGAATAGTTCCTCTCTCCATTTTAATCGAATAGTTACGCTTTCAAAAATCGGTAGTGTATCCGTATCACTAATGGATCGAGCTACCCTTCTTTCCGTTGGAATACTGTGTTCATTTCTACCTTGAACAAGTATAACCAACATTCTCTCGGATTTAGGAGCCATTTGTTTAGACACCCATAAACAGAGAGGTTCGAGATCCTTTACCTCATTTACGAGGTGGGGTGGACCCCGATAGGTGTTAGTTTAGGAGTGATCCTTCGAGTCGAGAAGTCTTGCTTAAGACTCTCTTTTCCTTTCAACTCCGATTCGGATTCCTTACCTTCTCTACACCTTTGAACACTCCGTTCTAAATAAACGAACCCTCTAATAAGTGATTCTTTTAATAAGTGATTCCTTCTTATAAATACGTGAACATGAATGAGTTCGGACTCTTTTCGATTCCTTTCTTTTCGTCATAAGAAAAGAAGCATAACTGGGGCCGACGACCGGAATCTACCTGCGAGAAATGGAAGCCCCAGGCGATTTTCTCCTTCACCAATGGATGGACCTCGGCATGCATAAGGATGAGTTGCCAGACGATGGAATCATCCGATTTGGACGAGGATTTGAAAACACGAACGTCGAGATCACCAACGTCTCCCTCTTTGCAGCGATGAACAAGGTACTGAAGGCGAAGAGCCGTTGCTTGAATTCGACCTTAGGTCGACCCGAATTCCCTCCTGCTGCAAAGGATCCGACTAAGAGGAATGCGATGTCCGCGGGAGGAGCTATTCTTTCTACCCCAGCTGGTCTAGTTGTTTACTTTCTGCCCCGACTTTTGCCGAATCGAAGGGAAAGAAATCCGAGATTATGATGGACACATTGCAGTGGAGGGTACGGATCTTCTGTAAGACCTTCGTTTTCGAGATCGGGTCCGGTTCGAGATTCCGTCACTAACGAGACCCGGAGAAGAAACAGAAATAGAAGGATCGCTAAAGAAGCCGAGGCTGCTGAAATTGCTTTCTAGAAGAAATTCCAGAGCTGCAGGAATATACACCATTTGCTGAATACATACCACTCGTTGGGAGGAAGCGGGTTTCATCCCCTCTCCGCCGCGGAAGATGAAGAAAATATTCGCGAGATTGCTGCCAATTACCGCGACCCGCATATTACAACGATAGCCGCAAGAAAGAACTAGAACTACGCCGTTTGCTCGTCTGCGAACTTTGGTAGAAAAGTTAGCGAAGAAGGAAAAGCGCCGTATCGGAAATTCTACGGAGGATAGGGCGGGTGCCGGTCGAATCCCGTCTTGGGCCCGAGTAGAGCCCGCCATCATGACGGAAAAGCCGAGTAAAAGAATGAAGGCTAGTCGCTCTGTTGTCGTCTCGGGATTACGGATTAGGGAGGATACCACCTTCCGGCATTTGGCCGACGGACCATGCGGTCCTAGACCTTCTGGCGCCGGAAGGATGGTATGGCGTCCCCTGCTTGGGCGATTGAGATTGAAACGACGGCCGAGAAGAAAGTCTCGCCGGGAGACTTGAATGCGAAGAAAGTCTTCACGCGATGAAGGGGACCCGTGAGAAGGGGACCGGCGGCTATCGCACGACAACCACGAAGACACACGAAAGCCCGCTAGAAGATGCCATGGAAAAGTTGAGAGCCGATATCCAGACGGTTGGCAAAAGAAAGAGAGGAAAAGTTCGGAGACGAGATTGATTCATCGGAATTTATGGACGACGAATACGCGAGAAATCAACATGGTTGAGACACGAGCTTCATCGGCTTCGCGAGGTGCTCCTGCGGCCGCGAAGAGAGGAACCGGGCGATGAGAAGACGGCTTCGGGAAAAGACGACACGATCGCTCGAATGGCGAAAAGGATGGAAGAGATGGCCGTAGCTGCGGCCGCTCTCCGGAGTCGAAGTACAGACCACAAGGGAGACACCCCGGAGGTCATTCACATTGTGGACGGAGGAAAGGAGATTACGTCCGTCGATGGGGATGATCGGCTAAAAGGATACAACACGAAAGTATGATTCTGAAAAGGATATCAAGAACTTAGTGGAACGACGGAGTGCGAGAGGCCTTAGCACGATCGAAGAGCGGGACATCCATTCGGACGGGTAGACCTTACCCGGAAGAGTTCGACGATCGTCAATACCGAAAGGCTTCGTACCACCTACGTTCAAGACCTTCGATGGAGCAGGGAACCCTCGACGGCATGTGGCACACTTTCGTGCCGGTTGTTGCAATGCGGCGGGAGCGATGCATTACTCTTCCGACGGTTCGTCGGCGGTCGTCGGGAATCGCCTTCGGCGGTATGCGGGATTACCAAGACGGTTCGGTTAAGACATTCTCGGAGCTAGAGAACCTCTTCATCGAGCGATTCGCGGAGCTCGGCACCACATCACTATAGGTGATTTAGTGGTAGAAAAACAAAAGCCGAATGAAACTTTGGTGGATTACATACTCAGATGGAGGAACTTAAGTATGAAGTGTGAACCACAGTTGCTGAGAACGGCATGCGATCGGCATTTTGCTAAAAAGCATCCATGGCCCGATAGCACTTCTCCTCGAGGATTTACTTATTAAGACTTTCGAGAAGTTGTTAAGCGAGGCGGAAGCTTGCAGAAGAGGCGAAGCAATTAAGTTTCACCAGACAAGACGGACAAACAAAAGCACAGTAAAGACTTTTGAAAAGAAATCCGGGATCGTCGCAGCGGTTGACAAGGCAAGCAGCCGATGCAAATACCACCGAACGGCGCAACAACCACAACGGAATTACCGGCAACCCCGGCCCGGCTATCGGTCATCTCCGCGATATGAACAACCGTCCCGTCCGCAACGTACATTAAGAGAGCTTTTGAGCGAGAGAATATCCGATTCGAGAATGAAGCGATGCCGAAAATGTTCCGCGGTCGATGAAGACTCCGGATTTCCAGTTGCAGAGCCTAAAAGACCGAGAGGAAGTCGATAAGAAGGGTGATCCCGACTTTTGCCCTTACCACCGAATGCTTGGACACAAAATAGAAGATTGCATTACCTTGAAAAGTTGGCTCAGTAATGACACTGCGGAAAGGGAATATAACGATCCGAAAGAGTACATGAAGGAACCCCGAGAAGGAGGTTCGTCGATGTTATCTCGGCCGATCCCATCATTCAGATAGATCCCTATACTAGTCGACGATGGATGGACTACCGCTTGGACGAGGTCTTCGAAAAGATTTTAGACGGCATCCGAGACCGCTTCGGTGCGAGCTTCGATTCGGAGTTTGAAACATGTTAAGCCGGTGCTATCACTTGCGATAGAAGAACCACCTCGACGGGAGACGATTGAAGAGAAGAAGAAAATTGACGAAGAAGAAGGCGAGGCACCTAAGGCTAGGCCAGGGGCTGCTTATCCTAGGATAGTTGTTTCGATTCGGGGGAGAAATCCCTCGAACCCACGACTACTGTATGATTATCTACTCACTTCGGTGGGATCATATAATGATAAGGGTGATGGCGTTGGCTACGTTTTGATTTGTTTCTAACGATTACGTAACTAACGATAATCCGGATATCGATTTCGATACCAACGACAATTCTCGAATCATACACGATCTCGACGAGCAAAATAATGAAGAAGACATCCATCGAGGAGGTTACGAGAGTTCAACAAGCAACGAATCTATGCGCGAGTTTCGAGAGCTCCGGTCGCGATAGAGTTAGAGCCTTCGGACTGCGAAGTCAATCCGGAAGAGTCTGTCATTCCGATTCGAAAAGACACCGCGAGCTCGACGATAGATTCGGAGGAAATTACGAAGTCGACTTAAGAAGTGGGAAAGTTCTACCTCCGAGAATGGGTCCGAAAGACAAAGGAAAGCGGTGGTTGTTCGGGAAGAACCAACCCGGCGGAAGAAATACCCGTTCGAGAAGAAGCGGAGACACATGAAAACAAAGTGGACTACGACGTGCTAGCTCATCTTAGGAAACTACCGACCAGGCGAGCATCTACGACGCTCTCATCTTATCGAAGGAGATGAGAGAAGCTCGATCGAGGCCTTACTTGATCCGAGAATTTGCTTAGCTCGAATGGCGGAGAGTCCTTAGATGAGGTTTGCTCGTTAAAGGAACGACGAGGTGTTACCTTCGCGAACGACGACTACTTACTTGGAACGGCGAGATCCTGACCGGCCAGTTGTACATTTCGATTACTGATCGGAAAATTTACACTCTCCGAGTATTGGTGGATCCGGGAGCATCGATCGATATAATGAATCTTCGAACGCTAGCATACTTGGAAATTGATGCCGCGAGCTCGAGGCGGACGAAATGTTATTAAGAGGATTCGATCGGAAAGGAGAAAGAGCCCTCGGCTCGATAACGCTGCGATGAAGACCGGTGACTTAGCAAAGACAACCGCGAAATTTCACATAATTGATTCGAAACATCGTTCGACGCTCTCTTGGGCCGACCATGGATACATGAAAACGAGGATGGTACCATCATCTCTACATCGGTGCATCGAAATACTTACGATGGAGGGAACGAGTGCATCGAAGGTGACTTACAACCATTCTCCGTACATGAAATTGGAATCCACGAGGATGCGGCTTATTATGCACCACCGAAGAAAACGATCTTCTCGAGAGATACCATAACAAATGAAGCAAAGAAAGTTTGGGACAACGAAGAACATGAAGTTCTAGTCCGACGATCGCTCACCACTCCCTTACGGCGAGATGGTGAAGGTTTCTCCACGACTCGCATCCGAGGTCGAGGCGGGGACGAGGTCGTGGTAGAGACATTAGGACGATTGGACGAGAGGAAACCAACCATCAATGTCGATTGGGAAGATAGTTACGAAGAAGAAGAAATCAAACAAGAAGCGACGACGATAAGTCGAAAGAAGCCGCAATTCAAAATCCCTCTCGAAGATGAAAGAAACGAAGAATATAAATCGATGTACGAGAAGATTAACCACTATGTACATACTATGACCACGACCCGATCCATTCTAATAAGATCGAGGGTATGGAGGTCGAAGGGTACGTAGCGGTGGTGCGAAACCAATCAAATTCTACCGTGGTGCTTCTTCCTCCAAAGCTGAAAATAATGTACAATTTGAAGATGCTACTTCATCGAATTAATGGAATTGCCTTTTGAGTGGTACTCTCCACTGTGTTCAAAATTTAATTCAACGTGGTTTCTTACCTCGACGAGTGGACGAAGGTCGATCACAACGTTTTGAAAATTTATGGAATAACTCCGGTCGTCTACTGACTCGAAGCATGGTCTCGGATTCGGCACGGTAGGATCGGTTGATGATGCGAATTTTGCTTGGTTATCACTGCGAATCTAATGAAGCTGCATGGAAACTACGGATGAACTCGAAGATTTACAAATTGGAGACGCTGCACGGAATTCGAAGAAGAAATCAAATCTACTGATAGATGAGTTAATAGAAGTTAACTTAGGTACTAGCGAAGAGCTCAGACCTACCTTTGTTAGCTCTTTACTCGATAAAGAAGACTCCGAAGAAATAATCGAGTTATTAATGGAATTTAAAAGCTATTTTGCTTGGAGCTACGATGAGATGCCGGGTTTAGCTCCGGAGGTCGCGAGTCCATAAACTAGGAGTGGACCACTACATTCCGGTCGGACGAGGTCCGAGAAGAATGCGTCTAGAAATCGAACAACAAGTCATAGGTGAAGTTAAAAAGTTAATAGACGCTAAATTTGTCGCGTGAAGAACAATACCCGAGCTTGGTTAGCCAACGTGGTACCGGTCGGGAAGAAGAATGGTCGGATCGGAATTTGTGTGGATTTCGAGAGATTTAAACGAAGCATGTCCGAAAAGATGAATTTCCTCTACCGATCCGGAATTAATGATCGACATCGCTTCGACACACGAAATATTCTCATTCATGGATGGATCTTCGAGGATACAACCAAATAAAAATGGCTCCGAGAAGATGAAAAGCTTACGGCATTCGAACGCCGATCGGAGTATTTTCTTACACGGTGATGCCATTCGGATTGAAGAACGCGGGAGCGACCTACCGAGAGAGCAATGACAAGGATTTTTGATGATCTCATCCATAATCGAGTCGAATGCTACGTGGACGATGTGGTCATCGAAAGCAAAGTAAAGGACGACCATTTGTATGATTTGAGAATTGTTTTCGAACGATTAAGACAATTTAACCTTAAGATGAATCCCTTAAAATGCGCCTTCGGCGTCGCCTCCGGGAAATTCTTAGGATTCGTTGTCAGACATCGTGGAATTGAAATCGATCCGGAGAAGATTAAAGCCATCTTAGAAATGCCGCCTCCCGAAAACCTTAAAACAACTACGATCTTTTCGAGGAAGGCTAGCATATCTTCGACGCTTTATCTCGAGCACGTCGAGTAGGTGTCGGCCTTTCTCGGCACTAGTTAAAAAGGACGCCAAATTTATTTGGGAAGAGAAATGCCGAGAGGGCCTTCGAAGACATTAAACAATATTTAATGACACCTCTGTCTTAGCGACCCCGGTCTCGGAGTAGACCGCTAATACTTTATACCGCGGCTTTAGACGACTCTCTCGGAGCCTGTTGGCAGGGTCGATGATGAGGGTAAAGAAAATGCTCTTTATTACTTAAGCCGTCGTTTCTGCCGACGGAAATAAGGTATCCCGCAATTGAAAAGCATTGTTTGGCCACGATCTTCGCCGCTCGAAAGCTCGGGCATTACATGCTTTCTCATAAGGTCGACTTGATCTCGAAGTTTAATCCATTGCGATACTTGATGACTCGTCCAACGCTTTCGGCGGACTTGCCGGATGGTCGATGATATTATTGCAATTTGATATAACTTTCGTGCCTCTTCGTCTGCAGTAAAGGGACAAGCCTTAGCGAGACTTCCTTGCGGCACACCCTTTGCGGCGAGAATCTCCTCTCGATGACGATCGCCGGATGAACAAATAATGAATCTAGAAGACCTTGATGATCGACGTTGGGAATTATATTTCGACGGAGCATCTTCGGCGCACGAAGACGAAGAATCGCAAGTGATAGTGCCGGTAAGGCGGGAATCGGGCTAATCTTTATAACACGGAGCGGGGGATGTTAAGATACTCCTACCACTTGACGGAGCCGTGTACGAACAACGAAGCGAGAATACGAAGCCCTCATAACGGGATCGGAATTAACCATTCGAATGGGGATAACGAGACATCGACATCTACGGGGATTCACGGTTAATCATTCGACGGATCGCCGGACGGTACTGAGATTTTAAAACCAAGACTCGAGCAATACTTCCGGTATGCCATGACATGTGTTGGAGCGAGTTCCGAATGTGACGATTTACAAAATTCCCGAAGAAAACGCTACAGCGGATGCGCTAGCTCGTCTCGCAAAGAATTTGCACTGTTTGCAAGATGAATCGGTGGAAGTGTCGGTTCGCGGACGTCGGGTCTATCACGGCTTGACATAGACACGATACACGAATCGAAAAGGAAAAAGGATCGATTGCGGCGATGACGAGAAAACACGGAAGATTGGCGACGGCCATTGATGGATTACTGCGAACGGGAAAACTACCGGATGATAGGTCGTTAGCCCATCGGATCGAAAAGAACTGCATCTTACGCATTAGTAAACGACACATTATACGGAAGGTCTTTTGATCGAATGTGGCTAAGGTGCTAAGCGGGTCGAAGCCGTGAAATTGTTAAGGAGGTGCATTCGGGACTCGTGGCGCTCACCGGTCGGGTCCAGATGAAAATGAAAATTAAAAGACTAGGAGTACTGCGGCCTCGATGATGGCCAGTTGCATGAAAATCGCCGAGGCGTCACCGATGCCGAGTGCGCGGAGTGGTTCTACACCGACCTCCAAATGTGCTACATCCAGACAATTGCATCGTGGCCATTTGAATGTTGGGGCACGGATATAGTGGGTCCGATAGAACCGCCGTCGTCGAAAGGACATCGCTTCATTCTTGCGGCTACGGATTACTTTTCCCGAGTGGGCGGAGGCGGTTCCACTCGGAGAAGTGAAAGCACATCACGTCTACTGATTTTTCGAGAACCGAGTTGTTCTGCCGTTTCGGAGTGCCGCGCGAGAATCATCTCGGATAATGGGTCGGCATTCGGAAGCACACAAATCAACAATTTTGTCGGGAGACACGGAATCGGCGGCGATATTCGACAATTTACTACCCGAAGCAAACGGCCTGCTGCGAGGCTTTTAATAAAACTCTCGTTCGAATTTTAAAGAAGACTTTAGACGACAATAAGAGAAATTGGCACGAGAAGTTGTTAGAAGCCTTATGGAGCCTGCGGACGACCTTCGAACTCCTACGCAAGCTACACCTTACGCTGCGGTGTATGGGTCCGAGCGATGTTACCTTTAGAGGTTCGACTTCCTTCACTCGAGTTGCGGTTGCGAATAAAATCACGACGAAGAAAACGCCAAATTACGACTCGAAGAATTAGAGAGCACGGAAGGAAAAGACTTGCGGCGCGACGAAATTTAGAATTATACCGAGCTAAGATGATTCGAGCTCATGATAAGCGAGTCGCCAGAGAACCTTGAAAGTTGGTGATCTAGTTCTCGTTCTCGAAAGACCTATTCTTGCACACGCGAGATAGGAGGAAAATTTGAACCCACTTGGGAAGGACCGTTTGTGGTTGAAGCGGTATACTCGGGAGGTTCTACCGGCTAGTGAATTGCCGGGGAGAACGACATATGCTTCGATCGATGGACGATACTTGAAAAAGTATTACAGCTACGATGTTTCGAAGGAATGAACTTTCCATCCCTAGAAGCACGGGTGAAGTGATTACTTATGATTGGGTCCGAACCCAAAAATAACAAAAATGTGCTAAAATAAATAAAATCCGATAATAAAGTTTTCCTTGTTTTCTTTTTCGAATCCAATCTCGATCGAATTTCGAATTCGATCTTCCGAATCTTAAATCGAATTCTCGATCGAATTTCGAATCCGATCTCGATCAAATTTCAAATCTCGATTTTCGTTCAAATTTCAAATCGAATCTTCAATCGAATTTCAACGAGTTGAACTCATCGATTCGAATTTCAAATCTCAATTCGATCTTTCCGAATTTCGAATCTCGATCCAATTTCGAATCTCGAATTCGATCTTTCCAGATCTCAATCGAATCATCAAATTCGAATCTTGGGTCGAGATTTGACATCAATCCTTTCAATTTCGAATTCGATCTTCCGTGATCTGTCGAAATCATCAAATTCGAACTCTTGGGTCGAGGATTTTACATCGAGTCATCTTTCCAGGATTCTCTTCTATTGCCTGAAATACATCAAATTCAAACTCTTGGGTCGAGGATTTTACATCGAAGTTACCTTTGCTAGGATTCTCTTCTCTGCCTTTGAAATACATCGATTCGAACTTTTGGGTCGAGGATTTTACATCCAAAGTGCCTTTTTAGGATTCTCTTCTACTGCATCTGAAATACATCAAATTCAAACTTTTGGGTCGAGGATTTTACATCCAAGCTACCTTGCTCTAGGATTCTCTTCCTATTGCCTTTGAAATACATCAGATTCGAACTTTTGGGTCGAGGATTTTACATCCAGTACTGCTTTGCTTCTAAGTTCTCTTCTGTTGCCTTTGAAATACATCAAATTCGAACTCTTGGGTCGAGGATTTTACATCGAAGTGCCTTGCTCTAGGATTCTCTTCCTATTGCCTTTGAAATACATCAAATTCAAACTTTTGGGTCGAGGATTTTACATCAAAGCTACCTTTGCTAGGATTCTCTTCTCTTTGCTGAAATACATCAATTCGAACTCTTGGGTCGAGGATTTTACATCAGCTGCCTTTGCTAGGATTCTCTTCTGTGCCTTTGAAATACATCAATTCAAACTCTTGGGTCGAGGATTTTACATCGAGTGCCTTTGCTAGGATTCTCTTCCTATTGCCTTTGAAATACATCGAATTCGAACTTTTGGGTCGAGGATTTTACATCCAAGGCTGCCTTTACAGGATTCTCTTCCTATTGCCTTTGAAATACATCAATTCGAACTCTTGGGTCGAGGATTTTACATCCGAGTGCCTTTGTCTAGGATTCTCTTCCTATTGCCTTGAAATACATCAATTCAAACTTTTGGGTCGAGGATTTTACATCGAGACTGCCTTCTCTAGGATTCTCTTCCTGCTGCAGCTGAAATACATCGATTCGAACTTTTGGGTCGAGGATTTTACATCCAGATACCTTTGCTAGGATTCTCTTCTCTTTGCCTTGAAATACATCGAATTCGAACTTTTGGGTCGAGGATTTTACATCCAGAAATGCCTTTGCTCTAGGATTCTCTTCTGTTGCCTTTGAAATACATCGAATTCGAACTTTTGGGTCGAGGATTTTACATCCGAAGGCTACCTTGCTTTAGGATTCTCTTCCTATTGCCTTGAAATACATCGAATCGAACTTTTGGGTCGAGGATTTTACATCCAGTACCTTAGCTCTAGGATTCTCTTCTGTCACCTTGAAATACATCAATTCGAACTTTTGGGTCGAGGATTTTACATCAAGCTGCCTTGCTTTAGGATTCTCTTCTGTTGCCTGTGAAATACATCGAATTCAAACCTTTGGGTCGAGGATTTTACATCGAAGGCTACCTTTCTAGGATTCTCTTCCTGTTGCCTTTGAAATACATCAAATTCGAACTTTTGGGTCGAGGATTTTACATCCAGTACCTTTGCTAGGATTCTTTTCTATTGCCTTTGAAATACATCAAATCGAACTCTTGAGGTTACGGATTTTACATCCGATACCGCATTATTCGAGATCTTTCCTCATTGCAATGACTCGATCAATCGATTCGATCTTCTTTTGGGGTTGAAGATGTTACATCTAAAACTTGAAAATTCGATTTTCATTTCAAATCGAATTCCTTGAATTAATCTTGACAAACTTCGATCTAAATTGAAACTCAAATTGAAATCTAAACTCACACATCATGACTTGAACATGAAACAAAATAAAATCTAAATCGAATTTCTCCCAAATCATGTAATTTGGGATTCACCTCCTTTTCCTTTCCCAGGCGAGAGTTCGAGAATCTCATGTCCGAGAGATATACTTGACACTCCCCAGTGGAAGCTCTTCTACTTTGTCCTAAGTTTGTTACTTGGACATACGTGTTAGTTTTGTTGATCGTTTCGGTCAACACCAATACGCGCGGTGTGCTCCGTCGGCTCACCACACTATTGGGAGTCCATTTGTTGACCTCATTTTTGATGAGGTCTTCTCTTCTTCTCTTTAGTACTTAGGATCTAGCCTTAGGCTTTTCCTTTGACTATCTTAGAGGACTAGAATTGGGACCCACCTTTTAGAAATTCAAACCACTTCTTAACTCCACTGCAAACTCCACAAACTTGACTATAGACCCCTAATCACCTAGAGGGTTGAAATCGAATGTGGAAGTTTAAAGGATGAGTTCTATGGGACTCTTTGGCCTTAGGAGCTGCACAGGTGGCACAGTGCAGTGAAGGGTGACTTACACATACACTACACCTATGCACTACACTTTCACACACTTCCTAAAAACACACCCTTACCGACTTAACTTCTGACTCATGTAAGTGATTCGCATGGATGGTCGCTTAACCACTGGCACATGTTAGAGGGTTAGGAACAACATAGTGAATGCCTCGAATGAGTCTCTTCATGGCTCATGTGGGCTTGATATGGCTTCATGGCTCAACAAAAATGATTTCATTCCACTTACATCCACCCAATCTTCAATTTTCCAAATTTTCGATTTTTGACCCCAGGGACCCAACACACTTGACTACCTAAGCACTGAATAGCACGAATTTCTCGAAAATTTCCAAATTACCCAAAATTCTCCAAAATCAATCCCAAACATTTCCACATCACTCAAATTGATCATCCATATCCAAAAATATCAAAAATTCCAAAAATACCCCCAATACCTTCCAAATACCCAAAATACCCCTTTTGACCCAAAAATCCAAAAATTCAGAAAATTCCCAGAAAATTCCAGAAAATCCCAAATATTCCCAATTTCATTTTGTTCAACTACACCATGGGCCAATTTTGTCAATTTACCCCACTTTTATCAAAACCCCCGATTTGACCCATTTTAACCCAAAGTAAACCCGATGTCGAGCCAAACCTACCCAATTGACCCAAATTCTGGTCCAATTCAATTCTAAACTTCAATTCAACATCCCAACACCAATCTAGACCAAATCCAAGCCCAATTTGATTGGCATTGGGATCCAATTTCACTTTTGGCCTTAAAGCCGATTTGGACTATGACCCGAACCTAACCCCAAACTCACCCGATTCAACTCCAATTAACCCCAAATCTTTTCCAAACCTTTCTTAACATCCCCATGAACAAAACACTAACATGATTTGCTCAAAATTTAGACCCAAACCCCACTCAAATTCAACCCAAAATCAAAGGCCCAATTTTGACCTAAACCTAAACCTAGCCACGAATGAGCCCGAACCCCAAAATCAAAACCCAACCAAAGCCAAAACCTCTTTGAAACACTCCCAAAAACATTTCCCAACATTAATTTTACATCAATTTCAACTCTAGCCCAACTTTGGCCCATGGTAGCTCATTTTGGCCCACTTTAGCCTCTTTGCCAAAAGCAGTATCGACCCGATTCAAACCCAAATCACCTCAAATTTGTTTCAAACCACTCATGAAGCATCCCTAAACCAAACTCAACAATTATTTGGCCCAAGCCTTTACCAAAATTTCATCCCAAAAATCCATTTTAAAATTCAAAAGCCACTTTCCTAAACCATTTAAAAGCGATCTAAAACCATTTCAATGAGCACAAATTTGGCCCTAAAGCCCACATGACATTTCCATTTGCCATCCATTTAATCAAAGCCATTCCCTAAGTTATAATTCCATCATCAAACAATTCCAAATCAAGCCCCATACAAATTCACACCAAAATATCCAAAATTCTTAAAACCCATTTTTATGAAATTGACCCGACCTTTTCCCGAAGCCAAATGGAGCCATGGAGCCATGCACGAGCCATATGCGAAGCCATGAGAGCCTCTTTACATGTCACCATGCCATTTTGGGCAAAAGGAGGAGGCTCTTTCCTTAATTCCTAAAGGTGATTAACCACTCCGCATGATTCCCCTTAACCATGCTTATGCTCAATTGTGCTTGGATGGTGACTTGACCTCTGCGATTATGCTTGAGCCGAATCACTTTTCCCTCGGCCAAAACCAAGCCTTGGGTGGTGCACCTAGCCCAAGTGGAGGGGTTGACCAATTTGAGCCAAAATAAGCCCTCTCCCATTCCATTCTAATCCGAGCCTTTTACACATGGCATTTGCCGATTGCTACACTAAACCCCAGCCACGACCCACTGAGCAAGATGGTGACCGATGCACGGCCGGCCAGCCACCGGGCCGCCGGAAAACACCATGGCCGAAACCTTGGGAGGAGCGAACTTTGGAATTCTCCTTGTTGAGCTGCCCCATGCCTAGTGGCCACCATGGGCTATTCTTCGCATGCCGAAGCGGTGATCCCGGCCCTCGACTCCCCGCAGGAGGCCCTCCGACATCTCTGATTTAAACCCCTCACCTTCTCGGCCATGAGAAGTCGTTGAACCAGAACCTTGCTGAAGCTACTGCCAAAATTGTTCCGAGACTCCTCCTCACACACGAGCACTTGATCCCAGGTGAGATCCCACTGCCATTTCTTCTGCTGCGAGCTCGATTTCGAGTTGAAATTTCACCCGAAAACCGGGACACTTCTCCACGGTGAGCCGATCCCCAAATTGATTGGTCCTACACACTGCACCGGAGTCGAGGAAGGTGTCCGCGGCAAAAGCCCCATCTCCGGGTCACCCGGTTGTTCCGGACTCCGAAGGTTGTGATCGGCTTTGGTGGAAATCACACCTAGAGCGATTCACCGCATCCCGGGGCTTCATCCCCAGCCTCCTGCGGCTCAACGAACGTGCCGAGCATCTACGATCGAGGCTTCACCTCTCGAGCTAAGGTATGAATTAATTCTTCATCCCGAAGCTTCTGGAGATTCTCCATTTCAAATGCCTTAATTTCGATGCATGATAGCTAGTATAGATGTGTTCGTCTCTTGAGACGAATCCATAGAAGCATAAGAACATAAAAATCCGTTGAGTATCGAGTGAGATCTTAAGGATTTAGTGTGGACGGCTCTCGGGTGAGGACACTTGGGGACGATGAACGGATGCGAGTCCATTTAATACACGCGCGGACGGACGGCTCGGATGGCGTCGGACCGAGGAGACGGTACGAGAACCGCGGGGCCCGGGTTGGCGACTCAGATGGCGGCGTCGAATGGGAGCGCGCCGCGTGTGCATTCGGAGCTGCTGAGGTTGACGCGGCGCCGCGTGGATAAATAGAAAAATAGGGTATTTTCCTATTTATTTAATTCCCTAAACTTGGAAAATTCATATCTCTGTGTAGAAAAATCACAAAAATAAAATAAAAATACCCTCTTGCTCAGTGAACGAGAGGAGAATAATGTGGAAAAGAAATCATTCAATTTTGTCCAGGTATTTTATTTTTAGTAATTTATTTACTCTCTGCATACATTTAATTCTCCATGCATTCATACAATTCACCATGGCATGAGACCATAGGGCTTTTGAAGCCTACGAATTTGGGAACATTCACTGAATTTTCCAAAGTCGGGAGCCATCCTATGAAAAGTTATTGATTTTTCAAATGCATGTTGCTATTTTAAGTATTTTAATTCCAAAAATTAGCATGTTGTAAAATAAATTCTAGGAAAATTTGGTGATGTTCCATATGACCGAGAGAACCATAGGAAAAATAGGATTTGGGTTAATTCGCTTAGATTAACCACTAATTGGCTTAAACACCCAAAATAGATCTCTAATTAATTAGAGTTAACTATAGATCAAATTGACTTGAAATCAATTCTCCACTGACCTTTAGGATCAGAGGAACCCATCATAAAAATTTGAGGTCAATTGGACTTGGTTAGCCCCATTAATTGGGTTGATTAAGCCACTTAGTCATTTTAAACTTTAAAAATTCATAACTTTCAAAATATCTTTCAAAAATTCACCAAATTGGTTTTGGAGTCTCTCTGATATCAGGGGAGTTTAAGAAAATTAAAATTTCAATTTTCTAAAAAAGTTGATTTTTAATATTATTTTAATATTTTCAATAATTAAAAAATAATAAAAATCACAAAAATAATAAAATTCACCAAAATGTCATATTTTGAATTTTAATCACTTAGGAACAAGTCCCATATTTTTCCTAGGTCTATTTAGTGAGATATTAATTTTTAAAGCTCTAGGGTAATTTTAAAATTAAAAAAATATATTTTCTAGCATTTTCACCAAAATAATTATAATAAATCAAGAAAAAGTCAGAAAATTGTGAAGTTTGGTTCTCTGGAATCCTTGATATCAGAGAGAATTTTAAAAATTATAAAATTTATTTTTCAACATTTATTTTATTTTTAAATTAATTAATACTCAGAACTTAAAATAATTCTAATAAATAAAATATAATTCAAAAAATTACAAAATTTGGTCCAAGTGGTCCTCTGGTCATTAGGAATGTCCCCTAATTTTCTTAAGGACAGAAACTTTCCCTTGGTCATATTATTGAATTTTCCTTGGAAATTTCTATTTTCTACAAAAAATAATTATATAAATAAATTAAATACAGAAAAATCACATTTTCTCCTCTCATGTCTTTATTGACACATAAGTGAAGTCACATAAAAATTTCAAGTTCATTTGAGTTCAATTTAGTGAGTTATGAAATTATTAGGCTTAAAGGGCAAAATGGTAATTAAAATTTTAACCCTTAATTAAAACTTTAGGTTTAATAAAAATTAACAAGTAAAATATTTGATCCTAATCTGATTTGGATGATTGAAATTTAAATAATTGAAGGGTAGAAACCCATTAAGTAATTTAAAATGATTAAACCTTAATTAAATAATTAATTGAATTTGGAAGAATAATAAAATTGGAATTATTAAAATAGGGATATTATTAGGAAGAGATTTATTCTTTAATTTAAAAATCCCTAAATTTAATCATCCCATTAATATTCGACTCTTAATTAAAATGATAACTCAAATTTAAAATATTAAAAGACTTAATCATTAAACTAAAATTAAATCATTAAACTCTTTCGAAAAAATTTCAATTAAAATTAAATTAAATTAAATTAAAATTAAATTAAATTAAATAAATTAAATTAAAATTAAATTAAATTAAATTAAGATTAAAAGTTAAATTAAATTAAATTAAATTAAATTAAATTAAATAAATTAAATTAAATTAAATTAAATTAAATTAAAAATTAAATTAAATTAAATTAAGAAATTAAATAAACTAAATTGAATTGAATTAAATTAAATCAAATCAAACTAAATTGAATTAAATTAAATTAAATTAAATTAAATTAAATTAAATTAAATTGAATTAAATAACCTCACTTAAGACATGAAGAAATAAATCTAAAATAACTTGAACAACTTATTCGAACTTAAATCATTAATTTGAACTTAAATTTGAATCACGAAATCATTAAATATCATTTTGCCTTTAGGAGCTTTAGTTATCATAACTCCTAAATAGAACATTAAAATGAAATGTTACTTCACTTATAGGACATTCAAATGTCTAGTTCACTGAGCAAGTTAACAAAACTTGAAAACCTCGGACGATCGATTCATTTACACAATTAAATTCATTTGGACTTGAAAACGATCCTAGAAATATTGAAAAGATGTTTAAGATTCTTCTTAAGCACTTCCTCGATATGATAGGATATTTATAAGAACGATTGAACTTAATTGTTCTTTGATGAAGAAAATCGTCTTCGAAGCTAAAAACATGAGAACCTAGACGTCGTAGGAAATGACTAGGTATAGGATTAGGAATTTGGTAGAAAACCATAAACCTTTCCCTTAGCTTTACTAGGAACTTGCTTAAATATTCTAATTGTGTTTTAAGTGCGGCTTGGAATGACGGGAAGACCCTCCAGGTACGCTTTTATTTTATTGCGGTTTATTACATTGCAAATGCACTTTATTTTTCTTGCATGATAAACAACGGTTGCATGAAAACCGACACCTTTAGGACGAAACAAAGCTGAAACCCATAATTAAATTAAAAGACACTACAAGATAAAATTCACCTCCATGACATTTCGAAATATAAGACGACTCAAAATTTAATCACAAACGAGACACAAAACTACAATTACAACTAAATTAAAACGTCTTGTTGGATGATCGGGAATACCTCGGATGATGTAACCTACGTGTTGCTTAACGGGATTTCCACGGTCTAAATGAAAGTGTGGAACTCATTCGGTTGAGTTTAGCAAATTCATACGGACTAAGTGAATCCGATAAAAATAATGATGCGGAAGGATGGAGCACGTGGGATCTTAGCCGGTGTCGTTATAATCGACTTTAAGATTTGTTTTAATTAAAACACAAAAAAACACTTGGAAATTAAGACTTCTCTAAACAGAACACTTCTCTCATCTCTTGATTTATGATTTCTAAAACTAAACCTCTGCGACAACAAGGAGCTTGGAGCATGGTGGGCGGCACGGCCATCGTCGTCGGCAAAACTTGAACCTACTTCGACAAAACTTTCTTAGAATTAAATAACAAAGCCATAGGACTTCGAGGTAGTTTGCACTAGTGCAACATAAATCCTCGACTCTTCGTTAGGCATTTGCATTGCAAATTAAACCCTAACAGGTCTTAGGATTCGAGGTAGTCGTCAGATACGACATAAACCCTCATATCTTCTAGGCGATTTGTATGATTCATCATATAAATATAAGCCACTAATTAATTAAAATTGGCGAAGATTAAAACATTAAATAAACATTAGGACTTTCTTAAATTCGAAGCGAACAATAGGGTAGTCGGGAAATTATCGAAGTTCACTTCGAATCCATAATTTCTCCTACTTTTCTTCCTTTGAATTCCGAAAATAAAAATGTTCTAAATTTGATCCATTCCATATTGAAATTTCGAAATTCGATCCTTTGAAAACTTAAACTTTGAAATTCTTGAGAGCAGAATTATTGATTATTATCGAGAGTTTTCTTAGGTGATTCCGTCACTTAAGATGTAATTAACTATAGGGGCTTGCCCTTATAGGGAACTTTAAGAACCCGGAGTAATATAAACCATGTTTAATAGTTTCATATTAAGCGAGGGAATTTATCGGCTTATAAAATTGGTTCGCGGACCAAACGGATGTCACGAAACCTTTCTAGTTTATTTAATCGAGCCCCATTATCGAGCGGTGTGATACATTCTTCGGGATAGATACACGGTTTGTGATGCGGCGCTCGTTTATATAAACTATTCGGGATGTGAGATCGGTTTGATTTCATATCTTAAAATTTTCGAATTTAAAATTATTTTCAAAATCAAATACTACTTTTCAAATTATTTATTTAAATTAAATTAAAATTCGCCGACAATTTCGTAGGCGACTCTCTTTTAAAATAAAACACATAACCTAAAAATAGTGCCGACATATTTCGGCGACTCCGGCGGGGAAAAGTTCCTCTCTCGATTTTAATCGAAATAGTTACGCTTTCAAAATCGGTAGTGTATCCATGTCCACTAATGGATCGAGCTACCCTTCTTTCCGTTGGAATGCTTGTGTTCATTTCTACCTTGAACAAGTATAACCAACATTCTCTCGGATTTAGGAGCACTTTGTTTAGACACCCATAAACGGAGAGGTTCGAGATCCTTTTACCTCATTTACGAGGTGGGGTGGACCCCGATAGGTGTTAGTTTAGGAGTGATCCTTCGAGTCGAGAAGTCTTGCTTAAGACTCTCTTTTCCTTTCCAACTCCGATTCAGATTCCTTACCTTCTCTACACCTTTGAACACTCCGTTCTAAATAAACAAACCCTCAATAAGTGATTCTTTTAATAAGTGATTCCTTCTTATAAATACATGAACAAGAATGAGTTCGGACTCTTTTCGATTCCTTTCTTTTCGTCCTAAAGAAAGAAGCATAACTTGGGACGACAGACCGAATCTACCTGCTGAAATGGAAGCCCCAAGGCGGATTTTCTCCTTCACCGATGGATTTGGACCTCGGCGTGCATAAGGATGAGTTGCCCGACGATGGAATCATCCGATTTGGACAAGGATTTGAAAACACGAACGTCGAGATCACCAACGTCTCCTCTTTGCAGCGATGAACAAGGTACTACGAAGGCGAAGAGCCGTTGCGCGAATTCGACCTTAGGTCGACCCAGGAATTCCCTCCTCTGCAAAGGATCCGGACTAAGAGGAATCTTGCTGTCCGCGGGAGGAGCTGTTCTTTCTACCCCGCTTGGTCTAGTTGTTTACGCACCTACCCCGACTTTTGCCGAATCAAAGGGGAAAGAAATCCGAGATTATGATGGACACGTTACCGTGGAGGGTACGGATCTTCTGTAAGACCTTACATTTTCGAGATCGGGTCCGGTTCGAGAGATTCAGTCACTAACGAAGACCCGGAGAAGAAACAGAAATAGAAGGATCGCTAAAGAAGCCGGAGTTGCTTGAAATTGCTTTCTAGAAGAAATTCCGAAGCTGCAGGAATATACAGCCATTGCTGAATACATACCCTTGTTGGGAGGAAGCGGGTTTCATCCCTCTCCGCCGCGGAAGATGAAGAAAATATTCGCAAGATTCTTGCCACATTACCACGACCCGCATATTACAACGATAGCCGCAAGAAAAGAACTAGAACTACGCCGTTTGCTCGTTGCGAACTTTGGTAGAAAAGTTAGCGAAGAAGGAAAAGCGCCCGTATCGAAATTCTACGGAGGATAGGGCGGGTGCCGGTCGAATCCGTCTTGGGCCCGAGTAGAACCCGCCATCATGGCGAGAAAAGCCGAGTAAAAGAATGAAGGCTAGTCACTCTGTTGTCGTCTCGGGATTACGGATTAGGGAGGATACCACCTTCCGGCATTTGGCGAACGGACCATGCGGTCCTAGACCTTCTGCTGCCGGAAGGATGGTATGGCGTCCCAGCTGCTGGGCGGTTGAGATTGAAACGGCGGCCCGAGAAAGAAAGTCTCGCCGGGAGACTTGAATGCGAAGAAAGTGCTACCGCGATGAAGGGGACTCGTGAGAAGGGGACCGGCGGCTATCGCACGACAACCACGAAGACACACGAAAGCCCGCTAGAAGATGCCATGGAAAAGTTGAGAACCGATATCAGAGCGGTTGGCGAAAGAAAGAGAGGAAAAGTTCGGAGACGAGATTGATTCATCGGAATTTATGGACGACGAATACGCGAGAAATCAACATGGTTGAGACACGAGCTTCATCGGCTTCGCAAGGTGCTCCTGCGGCCGCGAAGAGAGGAGCCGGGCGATGAGAAGACGGCTTCGGGAAAAAGACGACACGATCGCTCGAATGGCGAAAAGGATGGAAGAGATGGCCGTAGCTGCGGCCACTCTCCGGAGTCGAAGTACAACCACAAAGGGAGACACCCCGAGAGGTCATTCACATTGTGGACGGAGGAAAGGAGATTACGTCGCGTCGATGGGGATGATCGGCTAAAAAGGATACAACACGAAGTATGATTCACGAAAAGGATATCGAGAACTTGGTGGAACGAGCGGAGTGCGAGAAGCCTTAGCACAATCGAAGAGCGGGACATCCATTCGGACGGGTAGACCTTGCCGGAAGGGTTCGACGCTGTCCGATACCGAAAGGCTTCGTACCACCTGCGTTCGAGACCTTCGATGGAGCAGGGAACCCTCGACGGCATGTGGCACACTTTCGTGCCGGTTGTTTGCGATGCGGCGGGAGCGATGCATTACTCTTCGACGGTTCGTCGGCGATGCGTCGGGAATCGCCTTCGGCGAGTATGCGGAATTACCAAACGGTTCGGTTAAGACATTCTCGGAGCTAGAGAACCTCTTCATCGAAGCGATTCGCCGGAGCTCAACACCACATCACTATAGGTGATTTAGTGGTAGAGAAGCAGAAGCCGAATGAAACTTTGGTGGATTACATACTCCGATGGAGGAACTTAAGTATGAAGTGTGAACCACAACTGCAAGAACAGCATGCAGTCGGCATTTTGCTAAAAAGCATCCATGGCCCGATAGCACTTCTCCTCAAGGGATTTACTATTAAGACTTTCGAGAAGTTGTTAAGCAAGGCCGGAAGCTTGCAAGAAGAGGCGAAGCAATTAAGTTTCACCGACAAGACGGACAAACAAAAGCACTGTAAAGACTTTTGAAAAGAAATCCGGGATCGTCGCAGCGGTTGACAAAGGCGAGCAGCCGTCTGCAAATACCACCGAACGGCCGCAACAACCACAACGGAATTACCGGCAAGCCCGGCCCGGCTATCGGTCATCTCCGCGATATGAACAACCGATCCCGTCCACGACGTACATTAAGAGAGCTTTTGAGCGAGAGAATATCCGTTCAAGAATGAGACGAGTGCCGAAAATGTTCCGTGGTCGATGAAGACTCCAGATTTCCAGTACTGACGAGCCTAAAAGACCGGAGGAAGTCGACAAGAAAGGTGATCCCGACTTTTGCCCTTACCACCAGAATGCTTGGACACAAAATAGAAGATTGCATTACCTTCGAAAGTTGGCTCGATGACAACCTGCGGAAAGGGAATATAACGATCCCGAAGGAGTACATGAAGGAACCCCGAAAGGAGGTTCCGTCGATGTTATCTCGGCTGATCCCATCATTCAGATAGATCCACATACAGCGACGATGGATGGACTACCGCTTGGACGAGGTCTTCGAAAAAGATTTTAGACGACATCCGGACCGCTTCGGTGCGAGCTTCGATTCGGAGTTTGAAACACTGTTAAGCCGGTACTATCACTTGCGATAGAAGAACCACCTCGACGGGAGACGATTGAAGAGAAGAAGAAAATTGACGAAGAAGAAGGCGAGGCACCTAAGGCTAGGCTAGGGGCAGCATCATCTAGGATAGTTGTTTCGATTCGGGGGAGAAATCCCTCGAACCCACGACTCTGTATGATTATCTACTCACTTCGGTGGGATCGTATAATGATAAGGGTGATGGCGTTGGCTACGTTTTATTTGTTTCTAACGATTACGTAACTAACGATAATCCGGATATCGATTTCGATACCAGCGACAATTCTCGAATCATACACGATCTCGACAAGCAAAATAATGAAGAAGACATCCATCGAGGAGGTTACGAGAGTTCAACGAAGCAACGAATCTATCGCGAGTTTCGAGGAGCTCCGGTCGCGATAGAGTTAGAGCCTTCGGACTGCGAAGTCAATCCGGAAGAGCTACGTCATTCCGATTCGAAGAAGGCACAGCGAGCTCGACGATAGATTCGGAGGAAATTACGAAGTCAACTTAAGAAGTGGAAAAGTTCTACCTCCGAGAATGGGTCGAAAGACGAAAGGAAAGCGAGGTGGTTGTTCGGGAAGAACCAACCGGCGGAAGAAATACCCGTTCGAAGAAGCGAGAGACACATGAAAACAAAGTGGACTACAGCGTGCTAGCTCATCTTAGGAAACTACCGGCCAAGCGAGCATCTACGACGCTCTCATCTTATCGAAAGGAGATGAGAGAAGCTACGATCGAGGCCTTACTTGATCCGAAGATTTGCTTAGCTCGAATGGCCGGAGAGTCCTTAGATGAGGTTTGCTCGTTAAAGGAACGACGAGGTGTTACCTTCGCGAGACGACGACCTACTACTTGGAACGGCGGATCACGACCGACCGTTGTACATTTCGATTCTGATCGGAAGATTTACACTCTCCGGAGTATTGGTGGATCCGGGAGCATCAATCGATATAATGAATCTTCGAACGCTAGCATACTTGGAAATTGATGCCCGCGAGCTCGAGGCGGACAAAATGTTATTAAGAGGATTCGATCGAGAAGGAGAAAGAGCCCTCGGCTCGATAACGCTGCTGATGAAGACCGGTGACTTAGCAGAGACAACCGCGAAATTTCACATAATTGATTCGAAACATCGTTCGACGCTCTGTGGGCCGACCATGGATACATGAAAACGGGATGGTACCATCATCTCTACATCGATGCATCGAAATACTACGATGGAGGAGAACGAGTGCATCGAAGGTGACTTACAACCATTCTCCGTACATGAAATTGGAATCCACGAGGATGCGGCTTATTATGCACCACGAAGAAAACGATCTTCTCCAGGAGATACCATAACGAATGAAGCAAAGAAAGTTCGGGACAACGAAGAACACGAAGTTCTAGTCCAACGAGTCACTCACCACTCCCTTACGGCGAGATGGTGAAGGTTTCTCCACGACTCGCATCCGAGGTCGAGGCGGGGACGAGGTCGTGGTAGAGACATTAGGACGATTGGACGAGAGAAACCAACCATCAATGTCGATTGGGAAGATAGTTACGAAGAAGAAAAGAAATCGAACAAGAAGCGGCGACGATAAGTCGAAAGAAGCCGCAATTCAAGAATCCCTCTCGAAGATGAAAGAAACGAAGAATATAAATCGATGTACGAGAAGATTAACCACTATGTACATACTCATGACCACGACCACGATCCATTCTAATAAGATCGAGGGTATGGAGAGTCGAAGAGGTACGTAGCGGTGGTGCAAAACCAATCAAATTCTACCGTGGTGCTTCTTCCTCAAAGCGAAAATAATGTACAATTTGAAGATGCTACTTCATCGGAATTAATGGAATTGCCTTTTGAGTGGTACTCTCCATGTGTTGAAAATTTAATTCAACGTGGTTTCTTACCTCGACGAGTGGACAAAGGTCGATCACAACGTTTTGAAAATTTATGGAATAACTCCGGTCGTCCGCTGACTCGAAACATGGTCTCGGATTCGGCACGGTAGGATCGAGTTGATGATACTGAATTTTGCTTGGTTGTCACTGCGAATCTAATGAAAGCTGCATGGAAACTACGGACGAACTCGAAGATTTACAAATTGGAGACGCTCACGGAATTCGAAGAAGAAATCAAATCTCTGATAGATGAGTTAATAGAAGTTAACTTAGGTACTAGCGAAGAGCCTAGACCTACCTTTGTTAGCTCTTTACTCGATAAAGAAGACTCGAAGAAATAATCGAGTTATTAATGGAATTTAAAGGCTTGTTTTGCTTGGAGCTACGATGAGATGCCGAGTTTAGCTCCGAGAGGTCGCGATCCATAAACTAGGAGTGGACCCTAGCTACGTTCCGGTCGGACGAGGTCCGGAAGAATGCGTCACAGAAATCGAACAACAAGTCATAGTTGAAGTTAAAAAGTTAATAGACGCTAAATTTGTCCGTGAAGAACAATGCCCGACTTGGTTAGCCAACGTGGTACCGGTCGGGAAGAAGAATGGTCGGATCGAGAATTTGTGTGGATTTCGGAGATTTAAGCAAAGCATGTCGAAAGATGAATTTCCTCTACCGATCCCGGAATTAATGATCGACATCGCTTCAACACACGAAATATTCTCATTCATGGATGGATCTTCGGGATACAACCAAATAAAAATGGCTCCGAGAAGATGAAAAACTTACGGCATTCGAACGCCGATCGGAGTATTTTGCTTTACACGGTGATGCCATTCGGATTGAAGAACGCAGGAGCGACCTACCGAGAGAGCAATGACAAGGATTTTGATGATCTCATCCATAATCGAAGTCGAATGCTACGTGGACGATGTGGTCATCAGCAAAGTAAAGGACAACCACTTGTATGATTTGAGAATTGTTTTCGAACGATTAAGACAATTTAACCTTAAGATGAATCCCTTAAAATGCGCCTTCGGCGTCGCCTCCGGGAAATTCTTAGGATTCGTTGTCCGACATCGTGGAATTGAAATCGATCCAGAGAAGATTAAAGCCATCTTAGAAATGCCGCCTCCCAAAACCTTAAAACAACTACGATCTTTTCGAGGGAAAGCTGGCATATCTTCGACGCTTTATCTCGAACTGTCGAGTAGGTGTCGGCCTTTCTCGGCACTAGTTAAAAAGGACGCCAAATTTATTTGGGAAGAGAAATGCCGAGAGGGCCTTCGAAGACATTAAACAATATTTAATGACACCTCCGTCTTAGCGACCCCGGTCTCGGGTAGACCGCTAATACTTTATACCGCGGCTTTAGACGACTCTCTCGGAGCACATGTGGCAGGGTCGATGATGAGGGTAAAGAAAATGCTCTTTATTACTTAAGCCGTCGTTTTCGCAGAGCGGAAATAAGGTATCCCGCAATTGAAAAGCATTGTTTGGCCACGATCTTCGCCGCTCAAAAGCTCGAGGCATTACATGCTTTCTCATAAAGTCGACTTGATCTCGAAGTTTAATCCAGTTGCTGATACTTGATGACTCGTCCAGCGCTTTCCGAGCGGACTTGCCGGATGGTCGATGATATTATTGCAATTTGATATAACTTTCGTGCCTCTTCGTGCCGTAAAGGGACAAGCCTTAACGGACTTCCTTGCGGCACACCCTTTGCTTGGCGGAATCTCCTCTCGATGACGATCGCCGAGATGAACAAATAATGAATCTAGAAGACCTTGATGATCGACGTTGGGAATTATATTTCGACGGAGCATCTTCGACGCACAAAGACGAAGAATCGCAAGTGATAGTGCCCGGTAAGGCGGGAATCGGGCTAATCTTTATAACACGGAGCGGGGGATGTTAAGATACTCCTACCACTAGCGAGACGATGTACGAACAACGAAGCGAGAATACGAAGCCCTCATAACGGGGCTGGAATTAACCGTTCGAATGGGGATAACGGACATCAACATCTACGGGGATTCACGGTTAATCATTCGACGGATCGCGGGACGATGCGAATTTTAAAACCGAGACTCGAGCAATACTTCAGGTATGCCAATGCGATTGTTGGAACAGATTCGAATGTGACGATTTACGAAAATTCCCAGGAAAGAAAACGCTCACAGCGGATGCGCTAGCTCGTCTCGCAAAAGAATTTGCTGTTTGCAAGATGAATCGGTGGAAGTGTCGGTTCGCGGACGCCGGGTCCTATCACGGCTTGACATAGACACGATACACGGATCGAGAAGGAAGAAGGATCGATTGCGGCGGTGACGAGAAAACACGGAAGATTGGCGACGGCCATTGATGGATTACTCTGCGAACGGGAAAACTACCGGATGATAGGTCGTTAGCCCATCGGATCGAAAAGAACTGCTGTCTACGCATTAATAAACAACACATTATACGGAAGGTCTTTTGATCGAATGTGGCTAAGGTGCCTGAAGTGGGTCCGAAGCCGATGAGGGTGTTAAGGAGGTGCATTCGGGACTACTGTGGCGCTCACCCGGTCGGGTCAAAGATGAAAATGAAAATTAAAAGACTGAGGGTACTACGGCCTCGATGATGACGCGCTATGAAAATCGCCGAAGCTGTCCACCGATGCCGAGTGCACGGAGTGGTTCTACACCGACCTCCAAATGTGCTACATCAGAGCAATTGCATCGTGGCCATTTGAATGTTGGGGCACGGATATAGTGGGTCCGATAGAACCGCCGTCGTCGAAAGGACATCGCTTCATTCTTGCGGCTACGGATTACTTTTCCGAGTGGGCGAGGCGGTTCCACTCAGAGAAGTGAAAGCACATCACGTCTTCTGATTTTTCGAGAACCGGGTTGTTTACCATTTCGGGGTGCCGCGCGAGATCATCTCGGATAATGGGTCGGCATTCGAAGCACACGAATCGACAATTTTGTCGGGAGACACGGAATCGGCTAGCGATATTCAACAATTTACTACCCGAGAAGCAAACGGCCTTGCTGGAAGCTTTTAATAAAACTCTCGTTCAAATTTTAAAGAAGACTTTGAGACGACAATAAGAGAAATTGGCACGAGAAGTTGTTAGAAGCCTTATGGGCCTACGGACGACCTTCGAACTCCTACGCAAGCTACACCTTACGCTTCGGTGTATGGGTCCGAGCGATGTTACCTTTAGAGGTTCGGCTTCCTTCACTCGAGTTGCGGTTGCGGAATAAAATCACGACGAAGAAAACGCCAAATTACGACTCGAAGATTAGAGAGCACTGGAAGGAAAAGACTTGCGGCGCAACGGAGATTTAAATTATACCAAGCTAAGATGATTCGAGGCTCATGATAAGCGGGTCGCCGAGAACCTTGAAAGTTGGTGATCTTAGTTCTCGTTCTCGAGACTATTCTTGCACACCGCAAGATGGGAGGAAAATTTGAACCCACTTGGGAAGGACCATTTGTAGTTGAGGCGGTCTACTCGGGGAGGCTCCTACCGGCTAGATGGTGCCGGGAAGAACGACATATGCTTCGGTCCGACGGACGATACTTGAAAAAGTATTACTGTTACTGATGTTTCGAAGGAATGAACTTTCCATCCCTAGAAGCACGGGTGAAGTGATTACTTATATGTGAGGTCCGAACGAAAACAACAAAAATGTGCTAAAATAAATAAAATCCGATAATAAAGTTTTCCTTGTTTTCTTTTTCAAATCAAATCTAGATCAAATTTCAAATTCGATCTTCGAAGATACTTAAATCAAATTCTCGATCAAATTTCGAATCCAATCTCGGTCGAATTTCGAATCTCGATTTTCATCTTCCAATTTCGAATCAAATCTTAAATCAGAATTTCAACCGAGTTCGAGCTCATCGAGTCGAATTTCGAATCTCAAATTCAATCTTTCCAGATTTCAGAATCTCGATCGAATTTCAGTCTCGAATTCGATCTTTCCGGATCTCATCGAAACATACATCGAGAATTCGAACTCTTGGGTCGAGGATTTTCACATCCAGAGCTGACAACTATTGCAGGATTCTCTTCCTTTGCCTTCGAGATACATCAAATTCAAACTTTTGGGTCGAGGATTTTACATCCAGCTAGCCTTTGCTACTAGGATTCTTCTTCTGCTTGCATGCTGAAATACATCAAATTCGAACTCTTGGGTCGAGGTTTTTACATCCCATTGCCTTTGCTAGGATTCTCTTCTCTTTGCCTTTGAAATACATCAATTCGAACTCTTGGGTCGAGGATTTTACATCAGCGCTGCCTTTGCTTTAGGATTCTCTTCCTACTTGCTGTCGAAATACATCAAATTCAGAACTCTTGGGTCGAAGTTTTATATCATTGCCATTGCTATTAGGATTCTCTTCTCTTGCTGTTGAAATACATCAATTCGAACTTTTGGGTCGAGGATTTTATCATCAAGTACCTTGCTTTAAGATTCTCTTCCTATTGCCTTTGAAATACATCGAATTCAAACTCTTGGGTCGAGGATTTTACATCGAAAGTGCCTTCTTCTCAGGATTCTCTTCCTATTGCCTTTGAAATACATCAAATTCGAACTTTTGGGTCGAGGATTTTACATCAAGGCTACTGCTTTAAGATTCTCTTCCTATTGCAGCGAAATACATCAAATCCAAACTTTTGGGTCGAGGATTTTACATCCAAGGCTTGCCTTGCTAGGATTCTCTTCTGTTGCCTTTGAAAGTACATCAATTCGAACTCTTGGGTCGAGGATTTTACATCACGAATGCCCATATGCTCCAGGATTCTCTTCTCTTGCCTTCGAAATACATCGATTCAAACTTTTGGGTCGAGGATTTTACATCCAGTGCCTTATACTAGGATTCTTTTCCTACTTGCCAGCGAAAATACATCGATTCGAACTCTTGGGTCGAGGATTTACATCCGAAGCGCCTTTGACTAGGATTCTCTTGTCGCCTTGAAATACATCAAGTTCGAACTCTTGGGTCGACGATTTTACATCCGGGTCGAGGGAAGGTGTCCACCGGCCAAAGCCCCATCTCGGGTCACCCGGTTGTTCCGGACTCCAAGGTTGTGATCGAGCTTTGGTGGAAATCACACCTAGGCATTTCACCAGCATCCCCGGAGCTTCATCCCCAGCCTCCTATGAGCTCAGACGACACGTGCGAGCATCTCGATGTGGGGCTTCACCTCTCGAGCTAAGGTATGAATTAATTCTTCATCCGAAGGCTTACGGAGATTCTCGCATTTCAAATGCTTAATTTCGATGCATGATAACCGTATAGATGTGTTCGTCTCTTGAGACGAATCCGTAGAGCATAAGAACACTAGAAATCAGTTGAGTATCGAGTGAGATCTTAAGGATTTAGTGTGGACGGCTCTCGGGTGAGGAGGCACTGGGGACGATGAACGGATGCCGTCCATTTAATACACGCGCGGACGAACGGCTCGGATGGCGTCGGACCGGGGCGGTACGAGAACCGCGGGGCGGGGTTGCGGCTCGGATGGCGGCGTCGAATGGGAGCGCGCCGCGTGTGCATTCGGAGGCTGCCGAGGTTGACGCGGCGCCGCGTGGATAAATAGAAAAATAAGGTATTTTCTATTTATTTAATTCCTAAACTTGGAAAATTCATATCTCTTTGTGTAGAAAAATCAAAAATAAAATAAAAATCTTACTCTTGCTCGGTGAACGAGAGGAGAATAGTGTGGAAAAATCATTCGATTTTGTCCGGTATTTTATTTTTAGTAATTTATTTACTCTCTTCATACATTTAATTCTCCATGCATTCATACAATTCGCATGGCCAGCGTAGGGCAGTGAAGCCTTTGAAGTTTGAGAACATTCACTGAATTTTCCAAAGTCGAGGCCATCCTATGAAAAGTTATTGATTTTCAAATGCATGTTGCTATTTTAAGTATTTTAATTCCAAAATTAGCATGTTGTAAAATAAATCTAGGAAAATTTGGTGATGTTCGTATGACTGAGAGAACCTCTAGGAAAAATAGGATTTGGGTTAATTCACTTAAATTAACTACTAATTGAGCTAAACACCAAAATAGATCTCTAATAATTAATTAGAGTTAACTATAGATCAAATTGACTTGAAATCGATTCTCCACTGACCTTTAGGATCGGAGGAACCCATCATAAAAATTTGAGGTCGATTGGACTTGGTTGCTTCGCTAATTGGGTTGATTAAGCTGGCTTAGTCATTTTAAACTTTAAAAATTCATAACTTTCAAAATATCTTTCAAAAATTCAACCAAATTGGTTTTGGAGTCTCTCTGATATTAGGGGAGTTTAGAGAAAATTAAAATTTCAATTTTCTAAAAAAGTTGATTTTTAATATTATTTTAATATTTTATTAATTAAAAAAATAATAAAAATCACAAAATAATAAAATTCACCAAAATGTCATATTTTGGTTTCAATCACTTAGGAACAAATCCCATATTTTCCTAGGTCTATGTAGTGAGATATTAATTTTTAAAGCTCTAGGGTAATTTTAGAATTAAAAAATATATTTTCTAGCATTTTTCACCAAAATAATTATAATAAATCAAGAAAAGGTCAGAAAATTGTGAAGTTTGATTCTCTGGAATCCTTGATATTAGAAGAATTTTAAAAATTATAAAATTTATTTTTCAACATTTATTTTATTTTTAAATTAATTAATACTCAGAACTTAAAATAATTCTAATAAATAAAATATAATTCAAAAAATTACAAAATTTGGTCCAAGTGGTCCTCTGGTCATTAGGAATGTCCCCTAATTTTCTTAAGGACAGAAACTTTCCCTTGGTCATGTTATTGAATTTTCCTTGGAAATTTCTCTTTTCTACAAAAAATAATTATATAAATAAATTAAATACAGAAAAATCACATTTTCTCCTCTCATGTCTTTATTGACACATAAGTGAAGTCACATAAAAATTTCAAGTTCATTTCGAGTTCAATTTAGTGAGTTATGAAATTGTTAGGCTTAAAGGGCAAAATGGTAAATTAAAATTTTAACCCTTAGTTGAAACTTGCTAGGTTTAATAAAAATTAACAAGTAAAATATTTGATCCTAATCTGATTTGGATGATTGAAATTTAAATAATTGAAGGGTAGAAACCGATTAAGTAATTTAAAATGGTTAAGCCTTTAATTAAATAATTAATTGAATTTGGAAGAATAATAAGATTGGAATTATTAAAATAGGGATATTATTGGGAAGATTTGATTCTTTAATTTAAAAAATCCACCAATTTAATCATCCCATTAATACTCGACTCTTAATTAAAATGATAACTCAAATTTAAAATATTAAAAAGACTTAATCATTAAATTAAAATTAAATCATTAAACTCTTTCGAAAAATTTCAATTAAATTAAATTAAATTAAATTAAAATTAAATTGAATTAAATTAAATTAAATTAATTAAATAAATTAAATTAAATTAAATAAATTAAATTAAATTAAAATTAAATTAAAATTAAGTGAAGTTAAATCAAATAAATTGAATTGAATTAAAATTAAATCAAATCGAACTAAATTAAAGCCCGAATTAAATTAAATTAAAATAAATTAAATTAAATTAAATTGAATTAAATATTACCTCACTTAAGACATGAAGAAATAAATCTAAAATAAGCTTGAACACTTATTCAAACTTAAACCCATTAATTTGAACTTAAATTTGAATCGCAAAATCATTGAATATCGATTTGCCTTTGGAGCTTTAGTTATCATAACTCCTAAATAGAACATTAAAATGAAATGTTACTTACACATAGGACATTCAAATGTCCTAGTTCATTGAGCAAGTTAACAAAACTTGAAAACCTCGGACGATCGATTCATTTACACAATTAAATTCATTTGGACTTGAAAGCAATCTTAGAAATATTGAAAAAGATGTTTAAGATTCTTCTTAAGCACTTCCTCGATATGATAGGATATTTATAAGAACGATTGAACTTAATTGTTCTTTGATGAAGAAAATCGTCCTTGAACTAAAAACATGAGAACCTAGACGTCATAGGAAATGACTATGTTCATAGGATTAGGAATTTGGTAGAAAACCGTAACCCTTCCCTTAGCTTTACTGAGAACTTGCTTAAATATTAATTGTGTTTTAAGTGCGGCTTGGAATGACGGGAAGACCCTCAAGGGTACGCTTTTATTTTATTGCGGTTACTTGATTTATTTATCGAATGCCTTTATTTTTCTTGCATGATAAACAACGTGTTGCATGAAAACCGACACCTTTAGGATAGACACCAAGCTGAAATCCAAAACTAAATTAAAAGACACTACAAGATAAAATTCACCTCCATGACATTTCGAAATATAAAACAACTCGAAATTTAATCACTGAAACGAACACAAAACTACGATTACGAACTAAATTAAAACGTCTTGTTGGATGATCGGGAATACCTCGGATGATGTAACCTACGTGTTGCTAACGGGATTTCCCATGGTGTAAATGAAAGTGTGGAACTCGTTCGGTTGAGTTTAGCAAATTCATACGGACTAAGTGAATCCGATAAAAATAATGATGCGGAAGGATGGAACCGTGGGATCTTAACAGGATGTCGTTATAATCAACTTTAAGATTTGTTTTAATTAAAACACGAAAAACACTTGGAAATTAAGACTTCTCTAAACCAGAACACTTCTCTCATCTCTTGATTTATGACTTCTAAAACTAAACCTCTGCAACGAAGGAGCTTGGAGCATGGTGGGCGACACGGCCATCGTCGTCGGCAAAACTTGAACCTACTTCAGCAAAACTTTCTTAGAATTAAACAACAAAGCCATAGGACTTCGAGGTAGTTTGCCTAGTGCGACATAAATCCTCGACTCTTCGTTAGGCATTTGCATTGCATGATTAAGCCAGCTATACCGGTCTTAGGATTCACGGAGGTAGTCGTCTGGTACGGCATAAACCCTCGCATCTTCAAGCTAATTTGTATGATTCTATCATATAAATATAAGTCCTAATTAATTAAAATTGTGCAGGATTAAAACATTAAATAAACATTAGGACTTTCTTAAATTGAAGCCGAACAATAGGGTAGTCGGGAAATTGTCGAAGTTCGCTCAGAATCCACGAATTTCTCCTACTTTTCTTCCTTTGAATTCTAAAATAAAAATGTTCTAAATTTGATCCATTCCTCTATTGAAATTTCGAAATTCGATCCTTTGAAAACTTAAACTTTGAAATTCTTGAGAGCGAGAATTATTGATTATTATCGAGAGTTTTCTTAGGTGATTCCGTCACTTAAGATGTAATTAACTATGGGGCTTGCCCTTATAGGGAACTTTAAGAACCGGAGTAATATAAACCTGTTTAATAGTTTTCATATTAAGCGGGGAGATTTGTCCGGCTTATATAAAATTGGTTCGCGGAGACCCGAACGGATGTGCTGGCCTTTTTCACTAGTTTATTTAGTCGAGCCCCATTATCGAAAGCGGTGTGTACATTCTTCGGGATAGATGCACGGTTTGTGGTGCGGCGGCTTCGTTCTCCTCACGCCTTCGGGATCGTGAGATCGAGTTTGATTTCATATCTTAAAATTTCCAAATTTAAAATTATTTTGCAAAATCCAAAATACTACTTTTCGAATTATTTATTTAAATTAGGTTAAAGTCGCCGACAATTTCGTAGGCGACTCTCTTCAAAATAAAACACATAACCTAAAAATAGCTCGGGGCAGGGAACGGGGAGCCGTTGCTAGCCGTATCCTCGCATTCTACCGCAGATTCGCAATCAAACATAGGATTAGTCAATATTTTTTACACTCGACCAAAGGGTAAAGAATAGAAATGCTCCTATTTGTCACAATACCTTAAAATTATCTATTTAAATTCATTAATCACTTAAATTTCTAAACAAGGGGAAAGATACTTTTTCGAATAGTTAAGACTTATTTAGCAATTAGTTTAATTTCCTGCACTTTCAATACATATTAATTTTCTACTTAGTTAAGTTACCTAATTAAAATACTTAGTTTACTTTATTGCGCTCAAATTTAGAATTCCAAATTTTCGTATACTATTTTAAAAATTATTATTATTATTTTAAATTAGTTGTTATTTAATTTTCTCTTTCCCTGTGGGATCGATAACCAGGACTCCACTAGAGCCCTATATTATTTGATACGATACGTATACTTGCGTAGCATCCACAACATAAACAATTACAATTCTATACATATAAATAGCGGGGTCAAGTTTTTGGCGTCGTTGCAATTAAATTAAAAATATCATAATATAAAATTGTGGGTCAATATTTATGACTAGTTTCTTTAGTTTATAGTTTCCTCATGAATTTCTTATCCTCTGAATAATTTGAGTGAATTAATATTGCAACATATAGTCATTCTTGAAATGAATAGAAAACTAGAACTCTTAGACTTGATGACTAGATAGCCTTATACCTGCAGAATTAATCTAATTATTTGAAAATCTTTCTAAGAATTCTTACTACAATATTTATTTAAATCGAATTTATAGTATTTCTGAATTAAAACTTTACCACAATGAATCATA